>JAQQSZ010014024.1:0-11618 GCA_028646595.1 Phalanger gymnotis
TTTTTTTTTATGCAACTAAAAAATAAGACGCACAGGCAATGGGGCATAGAGATTTATCTTGCCCTACAAGAAAGGAAGGGAAAGGGGGATGGGAGGGGAATGGGGTGATGGAGGGGAGGGCAGACTGGGGAACAGGGCAACAAGAGTGTACACCATCTTGGAGTGGGTGGGGGATGGAAAGGGGGAGAAAATTTGTAATTCAAATGCCTGTGAAAATCAATGCTGAAAACTAAACATATTAAAAATAAATTTAAAAAAGAAAAAAAAAGAGTAAAAAAAAAAGAAAGTGGAGACTCTAGGCAGCTGTAGTTAAGAGCCCTCTTGCTTGTGAACACAGATGTTGATACCTTCTTGAGTTGCGGAACCCATGAAATAGCAGAGGGAAACAGGTCTCCAGCCCAGGACAGCCTGGATGGTCACTGGGAAGGGTCTATCACACAGTACTGGGAACAGAGCGCAGCCCAGCTTGGGCCATGCCAGGACAGACCAGACCTGGAGTAAGCCAACTGCAACAGTCCTTGGGGCCATCAATTACTGAGCTGTGGCAGTTACCAGACTTCTTTACCCACTAATGCCAAAGAGCAGGTTAGAGGAAAACTGCCAAATGAAGTTCAGACTGGTCCAGCCGCCAGGCCTGGAGGTGGTGGAGGTGGTGGAGCGGTGGTGGTGGCAGCAGCAGGAAGCTTCTGAGGCTGCTTCCAGAGCTACAGCATCAGCTCCTTCCCAAGTCCCTGGCTCACACAGTGGGAGGAATCTAGCAGCAGATCAGATCAGGAGTGCAAGGAGGGATTTGTGGGCACAAAGGCAGATTCTCTTGCTGTACTCTGCTTAGATCTGTATTGCAGTCCTGGTTGGTAGTTCTTGGGGGAGGAGGAGTGCTGCTGTCACAGAGCCTGGGGTGATGGTGGAGCAGAAGTAGCTCTGAAAATAGCAGTGCTTGGACCCTAAAGCTTGGGACAAGTACTGTACTCTAGAAGCAGTCATATCCTGACCAAAAGCTCAAGGGTCAAGTAATTGGCTAGGAACATGAACAGACAGTGAAAACAAACTCAGACTCAAACTCAGACTCAAATTCAAACTCTAGATTTCTTTTTTGGTGACAAAGAACATCTAAACATACAAACCAGAATAAGTCAACAAAGTCAAAGAGCCTACATCAAAAGCCCCCAAGAAAGTTATGAATTGGTCTCAGGCCATGGAAGAGCTCAAAAAGGATTTGGAAAAGCAAGTAAGAGAAGTAGAGGAAAAATTGGGAAGATAAATGAGAGTAATGCAAGAAAACCATGAAAAACAAGTCAATGACTTGCTAAAGGAGACCCAAAAATACTGAAGAAAATGATACCTTAAATAATAGACTAACCCAAATGTCAAAAGAGCTCCAAAAAGCCAATGAGGAGAAGAATGCCTTGAAAAGTAGAATTAGCCAAATGGAAAAGGAGGTCCAAAAGACTACTGAAGAAAATATGATCTTAAAAATTCGATTGGAGCAAGTGGAAGCTAGTGACTTTATGAGAAATCAAGATGTTATAAAGCAGAACCAAAGGAATGAAAAAATGGAAGACAGTGTGAAATATCTCATTGGAAGAATCACTGACCTGGAGGATAGATCCAGGATAGATAATTTATAAATTATTGGACGACCTGGAGTCAGAAAGATCTCAGTTCAAATCTTACCTCAGTCATTTACCAGCTGAGGAACTCTAGGAAATCAGTTCACACCTCAACCTCTGTTGGCTTACTATAAAATGGGGATTATAATAGTATAATTTTTTTACAAGTTCTTTGTGATACAAATGAGATAACATATATAAAACAACTTGCAAATGTCAGCCTGACTTTCACATTAGATTTTGTTATGTTGTTGTTTTGTTAATGATTCATTTATTTTTAACTGGATGTTGAGTCAGAGCACTTGAATTCAGATTCTAGCTCTGTTATTTACTCCTTATGTGACCCTGGAAAGGTTGTTTATTTTATCTTGGCTTTTGTTTCCTTATGTATAAAAGAAGAATCTTGGATTTATTGCTACCCAAATGGCCTTTGAGTTCTCAATCTGTTACCTCACATGTCAAAGAAGAGAGGATGACAGGGAATTGATACTTGGTTTCTTCAAAGATTGGTTTCACTTTGTTTTGCAATTTTAGAAGCTTGCCCTAACTATTGCTAATGCCTTAAAGGTATTGGTTGGAGCCTCTTATTAATCCTAGAATCAGAAACAACAATGGGATCTAGTTCCTAAATCACAGGAAGCTGGTCTTTTCCAGGAAAATGATGTAGGGTTCAAAGTCTGTTGAGTTTGTAGTCTGAATCTGAGTACAAATCTCAACTCTGGCCTTGTGATTACCTATAATTAGTCAGAGACTCAACTTTTCTGAGCCTCAGCTTCCAATTTGTAAAATTGGTCAATGACCTCTAAGATCCCTTCTAGCTTCAAATAGTTGATCCTGTGTTGCTAAGATGCAATTGAACAAGTGCCTCCAGAGGCATGCTCATTGTCAAGAAATCTATTAATTTCCTGCACACACATATGTGGCAGTGTAATAATACCTGATCATTAACTCCTTATCCATCTTGTCTTACATGTCGAGAGGACATTTGCAGGTTGAATGTTCATAAGTTAGGGCTTATCCATACTGAAGAAGGACAGTTCAGTTTGTGAGTGGTGAATTAGTAAAAACAATTAAGAAGAACTGGACTTTGTTTGGGGTTTTCCCATAGACTTCTGTCAATGAATCAATCAGCAAGCATTTATTAGGTGCCTATTATGTGCTATGTGTTGCGAAAAATGCTGCAGCTACAAAGAAAGACAAAAACAAAACAAAATACTGCTTGCCTTTTTCTTGTTGCACAATCATTTTTTCCAGTCATGTCCAACTCTTCATGATCCCATTTAGGGTTTTCTTGGTAAAGATACCAGAGTAGTTAGTCATTTCACTCCCCATCCAATTTGAGAGATGAAGAAACTGAGGCAAATGGGGTTAAGTGATTTGCTAGGGTCACAGAGCTACTGTCTGAAAGCAAATTTGAATTCAGGAAGATGAGTCTTCCTGACTCTAACCCCAGCATTCTACCCACTAAGTCACTTAGCATGCTTTCTGTGAGCTCAAAGCCTGATGGGTGATGGGGAAGACAGCATGTACATAACAAAGTACATACAACATATAGACAGAATAGATGAAAATATAGACTATGGTAGGGGAATATATTGGCAGATGGAGGGACCGGGAAAGGCCTCTTTTACAAAGTGGGGTCTGTGATGAGTCTTGAAGAAAGCCAAGCAAATGAAGAGGTGGAATTAAGGAGAAAGCATTCTTGGTGTGGGGAACAGACAGTAGAAAATATGAGATACAATATGGAGAGAAGAAAGACAATAAGGTAAGTAATTCTTGATGAGAAAATTCATGGAAGGGAGTAAGTTAAGAAAAATGGGCAGGTGGGAAGGGGCCCAGTTGTTGTTCTCTGTTCTGGGGATAAAACAAAAGTAAAATAATCCTTGACCTCAAGGAGTTTATATTTCTACGTAGGATGATATGATCTCATGATCTTATGATCCTATGTACCTACATATACAAGACATACACATATAATTAGGAGTTAATAAGAAAATGGTTAAGGACCTTGGAGAGCACCCGCTATGAGCAAGGGCCCTGGCATGTGAATCATGTTCCAGAGCAAAGGAGATTGAGAAGGAACAGGCAGACAGACAGAAGAAGTAATATTGAACTTCAGTTCAGTCCTTGCCCTTGAGTCCTACCTACACAATGTATGAGCTGCTTGGCTTTGGGGAAATTATTTAACTTCTCTTAGCCTCAGTTTCTTCATCTGTAACGTTCTGTTGATATATATTATTATGCACTTAAAAGCTAATTGTTCACATCTCAGAATCAGGATGTCTTAGTTGAAAGTCATATAAGAGGCAACTCACTTAAAATCAATTCAACAAATGTTTATTAAGCAACTACTATAGGAAGGCACTGTTCTAGCCACTGAGGACAAAGAGTCCTATCAGAGGAAGGTTGGAACCAGCTACTTCTATTAGTTGTCAATATACCCTGAAATTCCCCATATACAACAAATCAGGGCTCAATATATTGTTTTATTGATTTCTAGATTTCAAGTATCAATTATTCAGAATAAATTTTAAAAGTGGGCTATACATACATACATTTATGAAGAGGCACTTCTTAAATACTTTACTACTACACTCAAGGATTTATCTGAAAAAAAAAATTCTTGTCCTCAGGAGCTTATATTTTTCTGGTCTTGGGCAAGTTCAGGAAGGGGGAAACATCACTTATGCTGGAGTATATACAAATATATATACACATAAAAATTATGATTATTGAAGGGGATGTCAACAACTGGAGAAGAATCACAAGATGGCCCTTGATCATAACCCTGAAACGACATCGGGATTCCAAGGGGAGAGGGAAGTACACTTTAGGCCTCTAGTAAAGGCTGTCACAGAGATGGAAGACAAAATGTCTAATTGCTTATGTATAAGCAATTTTAAGTAGACTGGTTAAATTTCCTACTTGACTGGGAAATACTGACTTAGAAAGACAGTACCCAGTGACCACATGCAGTGCCTTTCAATAAGATACATCCATCCACACAACATCTATACATATTTACTGATTTCTCAGTTGCACCAGGCTGAAGACTCCCCATCAGGAATATGTTGATCAAAATAGCACCCACCCTAGTTCCATGACTGCATCTCCTAGTATGGATTCAACAGTGGGTTCCAAACTTGGGCTTTCTGTCTGCCAGCTGACACTTGTTTTAGTCACTTAGAGCAATGATATGCTTAATCTAGCATGGTGTTTTCCAACATGCTTGTCTCTTTCCCTAACGTTCTGAGAGATCATTTGTTTTGCTTTCTCGAATCCCAGCAGGAAATTCCGCCCCAGATGTTCATTGCATACTTACAAGATATTTTTCCCCTTCCCAACTGTGATTGAAACAGAAATAATTCACTCTGAAGTTGAGATGTGCATATAATATTATTAGTATTTTTCCTCTTGCCTGTAGGGGAGATTAAAAAAACAGACAAGAATGATGACTGCTCATTTCTATCACCTGTATCGTACCTGCAAAAATTGGGTGTTTGGAAATGGGGAAATTGCAAATGCTTTCATAGACATCACAGAAACTGATTTTGAAAAGAAGATTCTCCCCCTTCTCCTCAAAATTGCGGTAGTTCTGAATTCTATTTGCCATTAAGACCATATGAGCCATATCCGAACATCAATTAAACAGTAAGCATGTATTAAGTGCCAAACATGTCCAAGTGATAAGCTAGGTGATGTAGATACAAAGTTAAATGCAGTGGTTCTCGTCTTTAAGGAACTTGCACTCTGTCTGGAAAGGCAAAATGTGCACTTTTATCTATACACAGAAGAAATACAAGGTAATTTTGTGGAAGTGTATAGCCAGCAACTGAGGGAAGTGGGAAGGCTCCACGGAAGAGGTAGAATATGAGCTGAACTTTAACAAAAACCTCACTCCTTTGTGTAATTCTCTCATTTCTCCAGGAAACTACTGCAGGAGATCAGTTCCCCAAATGAGTCCTAAGCCATTAGTGGTCCATAAAGGTCCTCTATAACAGAGGTAACAAACATCTGATCCACAGGCCAAGACTCCACAAGACTCCAAAATGCTGGACGAAACAGAGACTACTTTCTAAGTTGTATTGCATATATGGAAATGCTTGTTTTATTCCACAAATAAAAAATAAAATTAAAATTTTAAAATGCAACTGGGAGATTAAAAAATCTATGGAATGTAGATGCTACTAATATGTGGTTTTCTAAGTGAAAATGTGGTCCAGAATTTTATTTGGGTTTGATACCACTGCTTTACATAATGAGTAGACTAGTCCAAAATTTTGGACAGGCTTCTAGAAGTCCTTTTAATTCTACTGCCTTCCCTCTGTTAATTACTTCCTATATATCCCATATGGAGCTTGCTTTCTATATGTCAGTTTGCATGTTGTTCTCTCATTAGATTGGAAGCCGCTTGAAGGCAAGTACTGAATTTTGTATTTTTTCTATTCCTATTGTTTAATCCAGTGACTGACACATAGTAGACATCAAATAATGTTTATTAATTGATTGCTGTTATCTTTTTATCTGGTTGAATTCCTTGGCCATCACCAAGTGCAGGGAGGAGATATCTGTTTACTCCTCGTGAATTCATATCGGAGAACCATCAGTTGTGAGTTAGGACCACAGACTAATTCCTAGGGACCTTACTCTCCTGTCCTCTATTTTTAACCCACATTGTGGCTGCATTCCTTCTACCGACTCTTGCAAGAAGATGTGACGGATCAGAAACACAAGAAAGAAACACAAAGAAAGAAGGAAGAAAAAAGAAAGGAAAAAAATAAAGCTCTGTTCTAATTACACGTAGACATTTTAAAAGAAGATACAACTTAACATGGTTTTTAGAGATACTTAACTCAAAACCTTTCAAAGAATCACAGAATCTTTTAGTTAAATGGAACTTCAGAGATCACATAGTCCTATCCACTCCTGAATAAGAATTCCCTCTACAGTGTCCTTAACAAGTAGTCACTGAAGTCCCCCACTAAGGAAAATGAAACCTTCTTCCCTAGATCTCCCACTCTACTTTTAGATTGATTTCATTGTTGGAGAGTTCTTTTTTACATCAAGCTGAAATTTGATTCCTTCAAATATGGACCAGTTTTTCCTAGTTCTTCCCTGTGAGGCCAAGCAGACCAATGCTAAGCCCTTTTCCACATGGCAGCCTTTCAAGCATTGGGAGAAAGGTGATACCTTCATTCCCAACCCAGTCATATATTCTCTCCTTAAAACATCCTTAATTCTTTCAACTAATCATTTTGTGGACATCATGTAGATTTTTCCCACCTACATATCCTCCCCTAAATGTGTCTAGGTACTTATCTATGAAGAAGTACAAAATAATAGAAATGACTTGAAGGTTCTTGAAGAGCTTTAGACACATTATCAATCCTCAAAATAAACCTGTGGAGTAAGTAATACAGGTATTTGTATCCCTATTTTATAGGTCAAGAGAATGAATCTAAAAAAGATCAAGTGGCTTTCCCATGGCTTCAAAGCTAGCAAGTTTTAGAGCCATTATTTGAACCCCAATTTCCCTTATTGTATATTTTTTTGTCTTACACTGACTCTCTGAATCTTGTTTGGAGACTTCTCATATAATCATTTCACTTGTTTAAATCTTGTTCATCTCTCTTTGATTGTAGGAACTATGCCTTAAAGGTTTTTTTTCTCTTGTGTATTAATCATGGCAGCAAGACTGGAATTCAGTGACAATCAATACATTTTAATTGAAGTTAGTATCCAGAGAATCTGTTACAAAAATTGTTTTCTGATTAACTCTGTGCAAAAGATCCTAGAATCTCTCTTCTGATGGTGACACAAGATAAAGGGATCTGCTTTTGATATCAGAGGACTTGGGTTCAAATCCTGGCTCTATAAGTTACAACCTGTGGAACTTTGGACAAGGTACTTAGCTCTTGTGATCTCAGTTTCTCCATCTATAAAATAGAGAATTGGGTGAAGAAGTCCTTTCTAGCTTCGAAGAAGTCCTTTCTAGCTATGAATCTATAATCTTATGAAAGTTAATACTTTTTTTTAATTACAGCAAATAGTCTTTGCAGCCCAATATTGACATGTGACTGAACACTCATGCCCAAAGATTTTAAATGGCATCTGCAAAGTCACCCAACTAGTTGGCCCTAAAGCCAGGGTTAGAATCCATTTTTTTCTCCTAACATCTTGCCCAGAATTCTTGTCATGTTACTATATTAACTACAGATAGAAGTTAATGCTATGGGAAGAGGAGTGATGGAAAACAATGACTAGAATTCCCAATTCCAAAGCACTTTACATTTTTCCCATAGCTTTCTTCACAAAAAATGAAGAAGGTAATGAAAAAGAGGAAAGAAGGAAGGAAAGAAGGAAAGAAGGAGAGAAGGAGGGAAGAGGGAAGGAGGAAAGAAAGAAAGGAGAAAAGGAGGAGAGATGAGAGGAAAGAAAGATGAAGAAATAAAAAAGAAAAGAAAGAAAGAAATTAAGAAAGAATGACCTCTTTTTGCTCTCCTTCCATACGTGCCTTTTGTTCTTAACTGCCTTTCCCATTAGCTTTTTTTTGTTCAGATGAGATACTTTGTTTCGATTATGAACCTTTTCCTGCTGAGCTCTGCTCAAAGGCACTAAGTGGAACTTTGCCCTTGTGCTGATCTCTGTCTTCCACACTTACTTTTGATTTCTTCCCCTAGACTATGTACAAATCAAATGAGATAATATAGGTAAAACACTTTATAATTGTTTGATGATAATGAACACTATTATGTCAATATCATCGTGGTCGTGAACATCCTCTTCTTCATCATCATCATCAAACACCCTCCCCATTAGAATGTCTAAAGAGAAAGAATTATTTTTCCTTGGTCTCTGTATCCCTAGCACATAACTCAGTGCTAGGCACTTAGGAAACACTTAAAAAATGTTTGCAGTTTGATTCATTGATGTTATCATCCTGGGGTGAGTACAGCCGTTATTTTTAATTTTATGTTTTATGTATTATTGTAAGATCGGATAAAACACTACTTTTGCTATTAAAAATACATACATAAATACATATATATGATTTAATCTTTTTTCTATTGGTTCACTGAAAGAATATTTATGACAACTACTACAGCATTTAGTATGATAGGAATAACATAACATTTTATTGTTTCCATCTTATTTTTTTCTTCAATATTCCTGTATGTTAAAAAAGAACATTCCTAAATCCTGGGTATCGTGAATGTTTAATGTGGTGGTTTCTATTAAAATTATTTATTTTAATTACTTATTGATCCACACTGCTTTCAGACATAAAAAAGGTGTGCAGTAAAAGGTAAGTGGACTAGAAGGTCAATTAGAAGGTAAAACAAATTGATAAGAGTTTTTGATCAGCGGGACAAATTGGTGAAACAAATAGTAGGCTCTTGAAAGGTGGTAAGTTAAATGAGATTTGCCCATAGATTTGCTGAGGTTAAGCAAAAGAAGTAGGTCAACAGTTCTGCCTGTGATGATGGAATTGCAGCCTTCCTATCTAGTATGGTTTATTAGTTCAAGTACAGTTTATTGGTTGAATTATCAAGGGTATTTTGAACTCTATGTTTGTAGCATGAGGTTTGTCATCTGTTACTTTATGAAAAACTAAAAGCCTCTGGCATATAATCTCCATTATTAGGTGGCTTGCTATTCATTTGGTAGGTGCTAAATTTTTGCAGCTTGCAGTTATGTGTTACAATCTTTTTAGCACTTCCATGAACATTCCACATTTATCATTAAGTCCAGCTTCCTTATGCACAGCCCTTCTGTGATTTCTGGAAGCAATGGTCTGCTCTTGATTTACCACCATAATTGTCACCATTTTCATGGCTCAGCCATTTATTTCCTGCTCCTTCATCACTATGTCTTTGGTGGACAGTTAGTGGGAATATCACCAAAAGAGGGCCTTGTGATCCCACTTTTGATATTAATCATCATAGGTAACATTCAGAAGTATTTTGATAATTTGACAGACTCAGTGGTGCATATGTATTCGTATTTGTGGTTTTTCAATGAAGTAATGTCAGACTGTTTCTAAAGTGTTCTCTAATGTTCTACATTGTTTTTCATGTGCTGCAAGAACACTTACCAATCTTCTTGACCATTTTATTGTTTTGTGATGATGGCTCCTGTGTTTCATTAACATTCCATGAAGTTTCATTAGGGTATTTTGGAAATCTCATACTGTTCATTTTCTATTTCTAGAAGTTTATGTGCAGTTTAGTAATAACCGTAACAAGTGTTGTTGTAGTTATTTTTGTTATAGTGTCCCATTTGAACTATCCCACCCACTCACACTCATAATCTGGGACTCCTCAGGGGGCGATAATACAGAGTTCATTGCAATTTGTGGGACTTTACTACCAAAACTCATCCTCATGAGCCCCAATCCATGCTTTTCCTTTCACTATCAGGCATTGGACACAATTAACTCAAAGCAGGCATTTTTTAAATGACAGGTCATGGGTAGTACCAACAACTTAAGTCTCCCATTAACTTGACCTTCACTTTTTTCACAAATTAACAATATATCAGTAGAAAGTGTGCACATTCATAGAACTCACCAGTGTAGAGGTATACACACAGGGAAGATACATAACAAAAGCCCATATGAAGAGGGACAACATAAACCATCTCTGCTATAGGTTGTGCAGGACTCGTGAAGTCTCCCTACTTCACGACTTGGCTGTAGTCCCAAGGCATCCAGCTCTTGGTTCTTCTGAAATCTTGACCTAGGCTACTGCTACGCTCATACTCTCTCAGAATCATTTAACTGTACTGCTGGACTCTCTAACACACTGGTTTCCTTTTCTTTTAAATCTTCAGACTCTATTGTTGTTACATGTCAAAGTAAGTAGAGAAAAAGACACAGGTAAAATTTCGTGTTCTTTTGCTGTAAAATATCATTTTACATGCTAAGGGAGGGCAGAGAAAAGAGAAACTTACTCAGCCTTGCTGCCTTCTCCAAAAGATAGAAGCAAAAAAAGAGAAAAGAGTTAATTCAAGAGTTGGTCTCCTTCATAGATGTGGTTTTTTTTAATCAATTGACAGAATTTCTTTCCTTCCAAGATGGATGGCTTGGTCTTTTGTACAGACCCAAGGCTCAACGCTGATGTTCTCAATTAGGAGACATTTCCTTTGCGATGCCAATCACCTTCCTCTAATGACCAAAGTGCTATAGTTCCCTGTAGCTGGTTAAGGAACTCCTTCACCCCTTATTAAGGAGTAAAGTTGGATAAAGACTTGTTTTACATTGTCTGACATTCTATAATAGTCTCAAGTTGATTATCCAACTTCTTTATAACCTTGCTGGATTGAAGGAAAATGCTCTAACGCTTCCCTTATGTTATTATCAAAGTAGTTGTTATTGTCACCATCAACGTTATCACCGTCATCGTCACCACCATTGAATCATTATTATTAGGCATTTAGTAAACATCTACTACATTCCCATCACTGTGCTAGATTGCGGGGATATAAAGAGTCCTTTCCCTCAAAGAGCATGTATCCAAATGAGGGTAGACAACAAGCACAGATATAGCCATATATAATACAAATACAAATAGCAAAAAGGTAGCCTTATGGGGGAAGGCACTTGTAGTAGGAAGGCTGAATTTATAATCTCAAATATAATCATGTATATGTTTGAATGGTTCGAAATCCCAAGGTATGGGAGATTCTCTAAGTAGAAAGCAACAAAACATTTATTTAGGCCCCACCTAATATAGGGTGGGGCAGCAGATCCATGAACCAGCCTCCCCATTCCGACATCTTGACAAAAAGACTCCAGGCTCAGAAAGCCTGCCTCATAAGAGTAACCAGGAGGCCACAGAAAAACAAGATAGTATTTAGTCAAATCATTTTTACTGGCCTCAAGTCCTTGCTCGAACTCCTGGGTCTACACACGGGTCAGCTCTGCTTCCGCAGCTTCCTGCTTCCACAGCTTCCTGCTTCCACAGCTTCCCTCTGCTGTAGTTGTCTCTTGGCTCACCTTTCCTGGAA
>JAQQSZ010014025.1:0-11618 GCA_028646595.1 Phalanger gymnotis
TCTGCAGCTCTAGAATTGGTTCAGAGCCATTGTTTTATAGGTTTTTGGAGGAACTTGGTAGGGAGCTCACGCCAGTCACTGCTTCCCAGCCGCCATCTTGGCTTCACCCCAGGATACATATTTTCATGAAATATGACAAATAGAACTTTAATTTCAAAGGTATAGGAAAGCAGTGTGGAACAGAAGGTTGCTCTCAGAGTTAGGGAGACCTGAGTTCAAGTGCAACTATTTACCCATACTGGCTTCGTGATCCTGGGCAAGTCAATTCATGTCATAATGCTCTAGTCAGAGAAGGTATGCACTTGCATTGATAGATGTACTTTTTTTATTTGAGAGTTCCCTAAATCAGTGAAACCACAATTCCTATTCCCATTCCTTTAAAAGATAAATGGGATATTACAAATATCTAAGAAAATCTTTTTCCCAATGAAAAATAAAGAAATTGTAATACAATTTTCAAAATAATATCAAACTATAAAAGAGCATTTGAAAACAGGCTTTAAACGAATATAGAAATAGAAGTTCAAATTAAAATAGTTCTGAGTTTTTAACTCATGGGGACTATGGCTTTTGGAGGAGTTATGATGTAGTCTGATCACTCTGGATAGCATTTTGGAAATACGTAAGAAAAAAAACTACATTGTCCATGACTTTTGACCCAGTGATCCCATTATTCATAATATATCACAAAGAAGTCAAAGAAAAAAACAAAAAGTCTAATTGTTAACAAAGTATTCATAGCAACACTTTGCATGGCATTAAAGAATAAGAAAAAAGATACCCATTGACCAGAGTATTTTTTAAAATATGATATATGTATTTAATGCAATAGCCAGCACTTAGCACAGTGCCTGGCACATAGTAGGCACTTAGTAAATGTTTATGGATTTCTTGATCATGGTGCAATAATAAATTATAAATACAAGGATTTCACAGAAACATAGAAAGATTCGCATTAAATGTACAGAATCCTTAAATGACAGTAAAGACAATTACTTAACAAGGAAAATAGAAAAGAAGATCATTAACAGGAAGCCCAACTCTGAGAAAATGGAAAAAAAAAATATGATAGGTTCAAAGAGTACGTAATGAAATTGTTTCATTCTCTTGACAGAGACAGTAGAATAAAAAGACAGAATGTTTTATGTGTTATCAGATAAATTATCAAGATGTTTTTTGTTGTTCAGTCATTTTTTCAGTAGTTTTCAACTCTTTGTGATCCCATTTGAGGTTTTCTTGGAAAAGAGTGATTTGTCGTTTCCTTCTCCAACTCATTTTACAGATGAGGAAACTCAGGCAATTAAGTCTAAGTGACTCGCCCAAGGTCACAGAGTTAGTAAGTATCTAAGTTCAGATTTAAACTCAGATAGATGAGTCTTCCTGACTCTAGCCCGGATGCTCTGTCCACTGCACCACCTAACTACTCCTAGGAGGAAATAATACTATAATAACTTGCAGGGTTGTCATTTAGTACCCATGAGGCCCAGTCCTATCCTATCGCTTATCAGGATTTCTCACTGTTCCTAAAGGCAGGCTTTGCAGTCTCTAGATCTATGTACTTGCTCCACCACTTTGGGCATCCTCCTCCCCCTACCCAAACCATGAACCTGTACATCTCCTCTGCTGAAGTATGATGTAGTCCCAGGAAACACAAACTCTACTCAGAGAAGGTGGCTAATTCCCACAGACCAAAAAAAAAATCTGTGTCATAGTTGTAAAATTTCCACCACACCCTAAGGGAATATTCTTTAATGGTACACTTTCTAAGACTAGATACAGCTTATATTCTTTTGCATCTTGCTCCTCACCTTCCCTTTTAAAGGATCTTTCTTAAAGCCCCCAACACTAGTTGAGAAACTAAAGAAATCGCTAGCTGTTCACCTCTGATTTGAGTGAAGTTGCTGGTTTAAATCTTCTTAATCTCTAGTTTCTCCTTTTTGTTGAACAGCTGAACTTTATTTTCCATGCCCACCTTCTCTATCCCCTTAGCCCCCAAAAGAAAAAAGAGTGACACGTGTAATACAGTGTAGGACTTAGTCCATTGAATATTAATTCAATTCTTTTTTCCTTCCCTTCTCGTGACTCTTAACATCTCCTTAAGTCTTTATTCCATTAAACCCTTTTAGTTATCTTTCTTTATGCCTTTTTTTATCATTTGATTCACATTTAAAAAAATAACAAAAAATCAGGAGACCATTTATTTTGTTACTCAACCTTTTCTTTACAATTACGCTCCTTTACATCCTTATGCTTTTCTCTTCTTTTGCTGTTTTGCTGTAAGAATGCATTAAATGCTTCCCATTTGTTGTCAGTCAGTCAGCAAGGACTTATGAAGTGCGTACTGTATGCCAGATGCCACACTAAGTGCTGGGAAAGCAAAAAAAAAGCAAATCTTGGGTTCTATGCTCAAGGACCTCACAGCATTTAGATAACTATTTACAAATAAAATACATACAGAGTGGACGAAAAATTCTCAGAGAAAAGGTAATATAGGAGGTAAAGGGATACAAGGAATAACTGTCTGTAAAAGGTAAGATTTAAGCTGACTCTTAAACCAAGACAGGGGATATAAGAGGCAAAGGAGAAGGTACAGAAAATTCCAGGCCTGGGGGGATTTAGGGGGTTATGTTAGTACAAAAGCATGGAGTACGGAGATCAATTGACATGTAAGGAATGGTGAGTAGGATACTGATGCTAGGTCAGTCATGTAGAAGAAGTGTAAGAAGACTAGAAGGACGAGAAGAAGCCAGGTTGTAAAGACATTTATTTCCAAACTGAAGACTTTATGTTTGATCGTAGAGGTAAGAGGGAACCTTTCTTGAGGGCTTCTTGAGGGTAAGGGGGCTTTCTTGAGTAGGAGGAGGGTGGCATAGGCACTTTTGGAGCTAAGGGGAGGATGGATTGAAGTCTGGAAAGACTTGAAGAAGGGAGATTGATTAGAAGACTATTTAAATAGTCCAAAGAAGACTTGATGGATTTGTAATGGAGTGAATGGTGTCTGTGTGACTAGAGAGCAGGGAGTATCGGCAAGAGATACTATGACTGTGGAAGTAAGTTTTGATAATAGAATAGTTATATTGGGTGAATAAGATTTAGGAGTCAAAGGTGATCTAAGGTGCAGGGCTGGGTGATTAGGAGGATAGTGGTGCCCTTAACAAACATGAAAAAGTTGGAACAAGAGGAGAGTTTGTAGGGAAAGAGAATGAAGTCTGTTTTAGACATGTTGAGTTTGAGATAACCATAGCTCATTCGATTTAAAATGTTCAAAAGGACATTGCTGATGTAAGATGGGAGTTCTAGGGGGAGATTAGAGCTAGATGTATATACATCTAGGAATAATTTGCATAGAGATGATAATTGAAACCACGTGAACTGATGAGATAGTGAAATGAAATAGTACAGATGGAGAAAAGAAAACGCTTTAGAGCAAGCAAGCGCCCGTGATAGTGGGCACAATACTGATGAAGTTCCAAAATAAGACATTGAGAAGAAGTGATTAGATATGTAGGAGGAGAATCAGGAAAGAACCTGTCAAACAAACAAACAAATATCTCATAGTGAAAAGTATATTCATGAGGAGATTGTTGAAAGTCCATTTTTTTCCATGCTTATTTAGGCTTGAGTTTGCAGGACATGTTATTTTTCAATTGAATTTTAAAATCATTTACTTTGGTGAATATCCTGTTTCATCTTTTTCTATTCACCTCCACAAAGGGTTAGAAAACATCTACTATTAGAGGATGTCATATGGAAGATAAACTAGCAATGGAAACTAGAAAGAACCAGATAGACAGGTAGGAAGAGAAACAAGACAGAACAGTGTCACAAAAGCCTAGACAGAGAAAAGCATTCAGGAGAGGCTGTTCAATAGTATCAAAAGCTAAAGAGACATCAAGAAGCATGAGGACTAAGGGGAAAAAAGACAACTGAGAGATCCTTGGCAACTTTGGAGAGAGCATTTCTAATTGAATGATGAAATTAGGAAATGTGTGAGGGAAGAGGGAAGGAGAAAACAAACGTCTGTTTCTTATTCCATAATATTCTACTATATCAGGGGTCTCCAATAACCCATCCAACCATTTCTGGTTTTTTGAGATCACTTAAAGATCGACTGTATCCTAAGACCTAGGTGATGGAGGGAAGATTAGTCTCCACCTTGGTCCCAACCAAAGATTAATCAATTTATGGTAGATAAAGAGCATGTCTTACTTAGGCCATCCTGATCCTAGATTTGGGCTGCTTCTTTTTTGTGTATTTGTTCTTTCACAATCTTAGGTTAATATATAGACGGAAAGAAGGACTGATGAGGGCGCACTGGATATACATTCACCAAGTCATCAGCTTCCCTGACTTTGGAGACACTAATTGCACATTTCTAAGTGTATCATCTAAAAACACAATGATCATAATCAGAAACAATACATGAATAGTTGGAAGCAGGGCACCTAAAGTTTCCATGTGTTCATCCAGAACCAGGTTTGTTTCTGTGCATGCTCCATGAGTAGAACCCCCTACCCCCATTACATTAATATAACATTTATTTAATAAGTTATATCCTTTTAAAAATATTCATTTTTCTTTGATTTTATGAATCTCACTGTTGGCTTATCAGAGGACAGGGGCTTTCACTTAATTTTTTTCCCTTTGGCCTTTTGTCATTTAGCAGTTTTTTCCTTTTTATTCCCAATCATCCTTCCTCCTAACTCTTCGGCTGCTCTCTCTTTGAACCATTGTGGACTGTACATTTTCTCCTCCATAAATCACTGTGCTCTCAGTTTCCCCAAGTTGGGGCAGGAAACTAGCTATTTCCTTCCACAGTGTAAACCATGTGGAAGAGGAATGAGTACAGCGTTCCTTGGTCAAGAATACCTCTTCTATTTTGGCTTACTTTCTGCCTCCGTCTTCTGACACCTTCATGGCTCCCATAAGGATGAACTCCCTCTCTTCTCTATAGAGGGGAAGAATATATATATAATATATATATATGTATATATGTGTATATATATGTATATATATACATATATCTGTGTGTTGGTACACACACATATACATATATGTATGTATGTATGCATACATAAACACATATATACATAGACACATGTACATATATGTGCATGCGTGTGTGTTGAAATGAATGGGAGTTTGAAAGACCCTGTTGTTATTGTTTATCTGTTTATCTTATGCAATGTTTCTTTTTATCTTGTTCTCTTTATCAAATTTAATTATGATAGATCTAGTACATATTTCTTTCTTTTGAGGCTGTTAGATTAAGTTGGTTAAGGGTAAACACAACTCTTTAATCTTGAAAATCATTTGACTCATTAACATGTTTCTATAGAAAAAGATGCATTAGGCTCTTTGTTGTTGTTGACATTGTGGTTGTTATTGTTGGTTATGGTGGTGATGGTGGTGTGTGTGTGTGTGTGTGTATGTGTGTGTTTGTGTTTGTGTTGTGTAGGCAATGAGGATTAAGTGATTTACCCAAGGTAACACACCTAATAACTGTCTGAGGCCAACACTTGCCTCTTACAAACATAAATGTAAGCCTGAAGGCCGTATCTCCCCAATTTTGCACTAGTTTCTTTGACGCTAGCTCTTAGCACAGTGGTTGGCACATAGAAGGTGCTTAATAAATATATTTTTATATTTTACTGAATGACTGTAGAATTTAGATACTCCCTGACATCAGGAATTTATTAATTTTCTACACCTCTGCAACAGCAATGAGAATGTATCCTTTTTCATTTTTTAAAACATTTTTACTTACAGTTTTGAGTTCCAAATTCGAGTATCTCTTCATCTACATGGAAGGTGCATCTGGGCATTTACTCTCTGTTGTTCTGATTTGAGAGAAAGATGTTTGATCGACAGAGTGAGTGCTTTGTATTAGAACTCATTCCTCCATTCCTTCCCCTCTTATTCATCTATAAATTAGGGATTGTAGGCATTTTCATTAAATTGCAAGAGATTAAGATGACTAAAGTAGGTAGCCCTTGGGGCCTTGTTCTGCTTGGGTGTTGGTAGCCAGTATCAAATAAATAATGACTAACTGAGTCTGCAGATATTTATCTGGCCTGCCACCTTCCCCTTGTGTCTACTCTGCCACCTTCACCTTGTGTCTACTCTGCCTTTAGTCCCAGACTAATTAGTATAATGCTTCTTATGCATTCATTGTCCTGTAAGCAACACAAAAGATTATCCCCTACCCTGAACAAAGGAATCCAGCAACAATGTCATAGGATTTTCACAGAAGGAAAAGAGCCCACTATCCCCAAGACTGCTGTAACTGTATTGACTCCCTTCTATTAGAAATCCCTTCCCATTCTCATAATGAACCAGTTTTTCAGTAAAGAATGATGTGGGCCAGTTTCTACAATACTTATACCTTGGGAAAGCTAAAGCCTTTCACTTTCACTTTAACCCACACTTAGTTACCACCATTATACTAATCAAAGGTTGCTAAGGACTATCTTCTGAAGTCAGTCTACCCACTGTCTGCTAGCTAATCAATATTGGGTTCTAGTATTCCTCTCTGCATGATGCTGATAGCTGAAAGCTTCCATAATGGAGCTTCCATTGTCCCAAGCAATAGCCCCATTAGTCACATGTTTTTGCATTTGCCTAATATCAATTAGATATAATTTTCTTTTTGCATTAAGGTTTACTGAAAGGTTCTGGGATAGTTATCTGATCTGACCCTCCCCTGTTTCCCAGGGAAGTAATTATGTAGGATCTTTACTCATAAAATACTTTGTGTTTCTCAGTAGTCAGCACTGTAATATGCCTCTTACTTGATTTAGGATGGGGGAAGGGACAGATGTTATTTATATTTCACTCCTGCAGCAGTTACAAATTTGTTGCCAACTTCTCTAGAAAGAGCGCTTGCCTTCTCAACCATAGCCTTTACAATTAAACCTCTCATGTTGTTATTCAGTTGTTTTCAGTCATGTTTGACTGTTCATGACCTCATATGTGGTTTTCTTTGCAAAGATACTAGAGAAGTTTGCCATTTCCTCCTCCAACTCACAATGCGGTATGGTAAGTGAAAAAAGAAGCCCAAAGAAAGCAGGGATAAAGGTATATGTGTGGGGGGGGGAGTGGAGGAGGTAAGGGTGAGGAGGGGGAGTATTTTGTTATCTGCAAAGATTCAAGCAGTTCAAAACAGCTAAAACAATACATCTAGTTATTCATAAGATCATAAATTCAGAGCTAGAAGGATCATTAGAGGCTGAGTCCAACTCCTTCATTTTACAGATGAAGAAAACAAGGTTAAACAGCTTCTTCAGGGTCACGCATTTCGTGTCTGAGGCAGGCAAGGAATCCCAAACCACTGGGCAAAGTTAGCGTGTCATGATTGGGTGGAATATAGTTTTTCACGTACATCAAAAAGTCATCATATTCATAAGAAAATATAATACTTTTCTCCCCAAAAGTGAGGAACTAACCTTGTCAGGTCTAAAATACATTTTAGGTAGGAAAAAAAGAAATGTGAAGGAATCCTAATGAGCCATATGTGATGATCTAGTTTTATACCCGATAAACTGGATAAAATATTAAATCTCAGCCATCAGTTTCCTAATGGAAATTTCATCTTGGCCTTAATTACATCTGCTCTCCTGGTGCCACTATTGTAAAAAAAATTCAAGAAAGAAGAAAAATATTTGAAAGTAAGTTGTCATTCATGAAAGTGATTGAATCCCTGCTGACTATGCTGATGGCTCAGTATGACTAGAAGATATATTTCTGTTCATCCCTTTGCTGGTTGAAAGACCCTGGACTTTCCCTGCACTCAGCTCAACATTTATTCTAAAAGCCTTGGAGCTATTACATATGCTGCCCACATTACAAGCACTAGGGCAGCCCACACAAGACAAGTACAGTTTAAGAACAGAAATGCTAAGCCTTTTATTGAACTGGCTTATGATCAGTGCTTAGGAAAAAAAGAACTTTTGTCTTTTCAAAATAAGTAATTTCAAATGTTAGTGGAGAACATTTATGAATAGGGATTTTTAGTTCTTTTATTTGATAAATTTCAAAAGGGGGAAATGCTTTCATCTCCCACATATCAGCACTAAGTTCACGCTTAGAGGTTATAGTCATCACTTGATTTTAAGGTTGCCAGTAATTTTCATTGACTAAAATCACATAACAAAGAGATTCTGTCTTTTGAAACCTTCTGCAGAATACCTTATTTGGTCCTGTAAACAGGGAATGGAATGGGGGAAAGGGATAAGCAGTAAAACCAGTATCTGAAAAACCAGCATGGTTTGCCCCTAATGGTCACTGGAACTGCAGTGAACTATAATCCCCTCCCACTTCTTTAGGACACTGAGCTACACTTTATCCGTATATCTTTGTCATGGTACAAGCTATTTTACACTAGATTAATTTATTCACCAAAATGTTTATTAGGTGCTTATTGTGTGAGAGTTAAAAGATGAAAAGTTTGGATAAAACAGGGTCTCTGTTTTCATGGAACTTACCATCTAGTTAAGGGATAAGACACAAACACAAAGACATATACTGTGCAACACTACAGGATGTGTTTACTAGACAGTTATAAAATAAAGGGAGCTCCTGAGGAGAAGATTCTTATCTATTCAAGGTATCAGGAAATAATTTTTTTGCAGGATATGACATTTGGTATGGACTTGAAAAGATTATCAAGAATTCAGAAGGCAGTGGGATATCAAGCAAGATATTCCCAGTGTAGCCCTGGCTCAAAGGATCATTTACTTGCGATTCTCTTCTCATTGGTGGAGATTAGTGCCCTGGTGAGGGGTGCGTCTAGGGGAAAAAAAAAGAGAGATCTCTTCAGTCTCTTCGGTTACTTTCAGAGTCCTGTTGGTATTCTAGATTTCGGAGAAGATGGACAATGACGGACCCACTTCAGTCTGCTAAAGGGAAAAAAACACTCTCTCAAGAAGCCTAAAGGAGCTAGCAATCTCCATTATGTCTATCTCCCCAGCTTGGTACTCTAGAGATTTTGAAGAATTTTCCCCTTGGGTGAGATTTGGAACTCTCTCTCTTAGTCGAGCTAAGTTATCTTGCTCCCAATTGGGGAGTTTCTGCAATCTGTATTATCTGATATATATTCTCCTATGTGTGATTTTTCTTATTTCTCTTTATCTTTGACTTGGATGAATAATCCATTCATCCAATTCAAAGAACTACATACATTCATTGTGAAACTTGTATTTGATGGAACTCAAGCTTTGGATATAAAGCTTGGGACCCTTCTACAATATGGAATAGTATTCAGGATTTTACCTTGAACTTTAAAAGTATATGTCTTAGACTAATAATATTTAATGGAGTAGATAGATCAAATTCTATCCTGGTACCCCTTCTCTGTGAAGTGAAGAGATTGGCCAGACTGGTCCCAATGTCCTGCTTCCCCTACTGGCACAAATTAAAAGTTTATCTCAGAGAAGGATAGGGGGAGAGGAGACACCAGATTTGTATCTATTCTTGTCTTCTTGCGAGCTACATTGAGATAGCTTTGTTACACAAAGAGAAAAGATCATTTGAGCGAAGACATAGAGGAAGGAGGATGCAAAGGAAATTGGAAGGCAGAGAGGTGAGCCAGTTTTTTCTGGACTTTAAACTATATTGCTATATCGACTATATGTAGGAGAAAAGGTTGGTAGCGCCAGATTATAGAGGACCTTGAATGAGTGGTAGCATGACCCAGAGGGAAGAACTGGCTTCAAATCATATCCTTAACCCTATTAGTTATGTACCCAAAGATAAATCACTTAATTTCTCTGAACCTCAGTCTCCTTATCTCTAAGAATGGATATAATAGTAGTGCAGTACCTCTCTTTCATATTTGTTGTGAGGGTGAAATGAAATAATATATGTAAAGCATTTTGCAAACTTTAAAACACTATATACATATACATATATACATATATGTACATATATATATGTACACACAGACACACACACATACATAAATAGAGAGACAGATAGCTGGCTAGATAGAGATAGGTGCCAGTTTGTTATTATTATCATACCATGATCATCATAATCATCACAGCAAAGGAATTTGAACTCAGAAAGTTATACAGAGCCACTGAAAATTTCAGAGTCAAGATTGTTCAATAGAAGATTTTTCTTGGCAGAAGTAAACTGGACCAGAAGCAGAAGAGGGAAGAGGAAGAATGCCTGTCAGTCTCAACAGGTGGTTATGAAGTCTTATACTGGAATGATTGCAACAGGAAACAAAAGGAGGGATTAAATTCAAAAACCATTGCAGAGATGAAATGAACAGAATTTGGGAGGAGACTGGGTCTACTAGAAAGAGCACTGAACTTGGAGACAAGATAGATGGTTTCTTATCCTGGGTCTAACATTTGCTTGTGAACAGAGTAAAGATCTTAGAGTCTTTGTACTGAAGTTTCCTGATCTATAAAATAGTGTGGAAGCATGGAACACTAAGGCCTCTACTGTGTTATAGGAAGTACGAAATATGACTTTGCGTATCATTGTTATATAATATAATAGTGTTGCCTTGAAGAAAAGAACTAATCAGTCTTTCTTGAATAGAAGACAATTTCAATAAGGGATCACAGTGTCCCAGTATCACAGAAACAAGTAACTAGTTTATCAGTGACTAGATTAATACGGGAACTGACCTTTTTTAACATAATTGACAAGAGGATAAGTCCCTTAGTTTATTAAAACCCTAATCAAGAAAGAGATAAATTATGTTTAGTATCAACAGTACTGAAGTAGAGGACGTCTTCAATTCTCCAGAAAGAGAGAGCCTTACCCCAGAGCTCAACATTAACATAGCTATTGTTCTACTACGTATTTTTTTGCATTTTAAACTATGTCACTATATTTTACCTTGCTGTAGAATTATTTTATTTTTGTTCTATGATGACTATAAAATGTGAGAAGTTGTTTTGAGAAGAGTTTTCTTATTAGCAGAACTCTTGAAGCAGAAATATTTGTACATTTACAAGTTGTCTATAATTGAAGCACCTTTGCTAGGTCGACAATATTAAAAAGGTTGAGGTCATTCAAGGAACTGTGTAATGTCTGGAAAATAATCCACCCCATTGTCCTTTTCCTGTTCAAATATGAGCCCAACTCACTCTCTAACTGCTCTGTCAGTCCCATATATGCATCATAATGAGCAAGCTCTGTAGGTTGTCTATACATTTCGTGCCGTAATATAGGCAACAGATATTCTTTATCAACTTGATCTTTCTTATATGTATAGTTTTGCAGATTCTGTTGAATGCTTATGATTTCTTCTAGGAAGTTCTATAATGTTCTGGGCCTTGATGCAAACAGAATAACATTTTCAAGAAACAGGAATAGCTAGAAAATTTCATGATTCATTGGGAATCCCTCTTCAACTTGGGCTATTTTCTTCTCTATCATAGTGGCAAACACCTATGGATAGCATGTATTTTCTTGTTTTCTACCTTGCCAGACATCTGAGATCAAGTCATTTATGTTGCTATATCATTTAAGAGTATTTACTTATTGGTAGACAGACAGAAGACAACTTGGTAAAAATATTAAGGTGGTACTTTTCCTATTAGATCACAAACTTTTCCATAATCAACAAAAATAAACACAGTGAAACTTCTTATTCTGTA
>JAQQSZ010014026.1:0-11618 GCA_028646595.1 Phalanger gymnotis
CACTATTCAACTGTAATGGGAAACACCTCTGGGGTAATTTCCTAGTAAAACTAATCGAATATCCAAAAAAAGGTAAGTGGAAAAGGAATAAATTGTTGTTTTTTAATGCACTAACTTTTTGCCAATTGAGTGAGGGCCACTTAGTTTCCAACTAGAAGAAATAATTTACTAAGCACTAAGGCAGGCAGAAGCAGTGAAAAAAGCATTAGATTTGGAGTAAAGGGACCTGAATTCAGGTCTACTACTAGCGAACCTTGGGCAAATCCAAACCTCAGTTTCTTAACTTTAAATTGAAGGATCTGGGTCTCTAGGAAGACTCTATGGCCTCTACTTTTAGCTTTAAATTGTATGATTCAGGAACTGTCAAGTTCTCCAAATCTTAGCTATTCAAAAGCTAAACACTATATAGCTAAACTTAAATATTCACCAGAAGTATACCGACATACTACATGTCTAATTTTGTACATCTAGATTTCTACAAATGCAAACAAAAATTTTATCGATTCCTTACTTAAAAAGTGATTTCTCAATTGTTGGTTTATCCATGCTCCTTGTTTTCTCCTCCCCACATCCACTTTATTTGGTTTTTTTTTTTTAATTTTTGGTCAATTCACTGTTTTAAAAGCACCCCTCAAAAAGAGTCTACAGGATTTCCATAAGACACTAGGCACTGAAATTCAGTTAACTTTACATTTTATCAGCAGTTTTGGAAAATAGTTCTGATGGTTAAAAAGGTCGAAATCAATGTTTAAAATGGGGCTTTTGACTTGCTTCTAGATTTCAATCACCTATGCTGTTCCTGAAATGCATATTAAGAATGGTTTACCTATTGGTTATATTAAGAAAAAGTCACACCCTATTTTTGTATTACTTCCAGGTCAACAAAAATTGATGTACTCTTGTCAAAACAAACCTTACTTTGAGAGAACTTAAAACGTAACTAATGTGAGTCCATCAATATAAGCAATAAAAAGAATCACAGCAAAACTCACAGTACTCACAAGAATCACAGTACAACTATAATTATATTTTAACTACTTAAAATTCAAGTCAGTCCAACAAAGAGAGTTGTCAACTATACATATGGCAAAATGTACAATAGCTAGTCTCTGCCCTAAAACAGCTTATGATATGGGCTTTAAAAGTTATACACTCAAAATATGAAAGAAAGGAGAATGTAAAGCTAAATGGCATGGTGGGTAGAATACTGGAAGGCATCTTCCTGAACTCAAATCCAGCCTAAGGCCCTTGCTGTGTGACTGTGAACAAGTCATTAAGTCTGTTTGCCTCAGTCCCTCATCTGGAAAACAAAATGGAGAAGGAAACGGCAAACCACTCCAGTAGCCTGGCCAAGAAAACCCCAAAAGAGGGACCCAAAGAGCCACATGTGACTAAAATGACAACAATAAAGTGACTTTAAAGAAGGGAGTGAATTACTTCTGAGAATGGCAAGAGAAGGGTTAGGTTATATCTACACCACAATTTCTTAAGTGGGATTAAGAGGAATACATATTCCCCAACAGATAAGTGATAAATGCATAATAACAAAGTTCTCAAAAGAATAACTATAAATTATTAACAA
The DNA here is from genome assembly GCA_028646595.1 of Phalanger gymnotis. Taxonomy (NCBI): domain Eukaryota; kingdom Metazoa; phylum Chordata; class Mammalia; order Diprotodontia; family Phalangeridae; genus Phalanger; species Phalanger gymnotis. The sequence goes on from JAQQSZ010014026.1 coordinate 1,583, forward strand.
CCACATGAATGACTACTTCAAATCACTAATAATCAAAACAACCCTGAATTTCAATTCATATTCAACAAATTGGCAAAGATGAGAAAAGATAAAAAAGATGAGAAAAATAGTGTAGGGATTGTGGAAAGACAGGCACATGAATGTATTTTTGGTGAAGCTGTGAACTGGTTATAACCATTCTAGAAAGCAATTTCTAATTATACAAACACAGTGACTAAAGCCTGTACCCTTTGAATCAGTTTCAATTGCTAGGCAGAACCCAGAAAGAGACTGCTGACAAAAAGAAAGGCCTGTATGCCCCAAAATATTGGTATTAGCACTTCTGATCAAGAGATGGCTAAACAAATTATGGAACAGAATATAATGAAATATTATTGTGCTGTAAGAAATGATGAATATAAAGAAGCATGTAAAGACTTATATGAGCTAATACGAAGTGAAATAAGCAGAGCCAGGATAACAATATATACAACAATGTAAATGAAAAGGACAATCACAAAACAATCAAAACCGAATGGTGAACAACTGCCAAAGAGGAGCCCTGGAAGAATCCTCTTCCTGTTCCTTTGTAGATAAGACATGGGGGTCCATGGGGGTGGAACGCTGTATTAATGTTAGATTTTTTTTTTACATTGATAGGTTTGGCTGGTTTTTTCCTTTTGCTTTTGTACACAGACATGTAACTAACAAACGTATTAAATATGCACAAAATCCAAATAATTTTATTAAAGTATCTTTCGATGCAGTCTTAACCTGATATTAAATGAATTACATTAAGAATGATTCCCAAACACATGAAAAGAAAAGGTCAACATGAAGACATCAGAAAGGGGTAAGAAAAAAAAAGGAAGGTAAAGTGAATTGTGTCTTCTGGATAAACATTTTCAAAATGTTTTAACATGAAAATCAAAACAATTAAGAAAAAATTTTCCTTGAAACCAGTCACTTAAAGTGCCAGGAAAATATGCTCTTTGTTGTGTTTCTAGCGAAAATGTAATGACTTTTTAAAAATATCTGCACTTAAATAAAGCCTAATAATGATTCATGCAATTTCCACTGTTTATCAGCACTTCTGAAAGTCTTCCCTGTTGGCAAGCTGAAAATTTCATAGGATATTTTCTAAAATTGATGTAAATGTTCTATTTTATGGAACTACCCACAAGTTATCATTATCACTCTTGTTAATATGAAATCTATCAAAACCAACATCCCGCTACCCAACTGTAATAAATACATATTTTCCTTACTGTTAGCTTAAATCCTCAGAGTAAGAATAACTCATAAGCATTTTGAGTGCAAAGCACACTCCCATTACAACCCTGTGAGGAAGGCTCAGTAGAAAAAACTGTTAACTATCATTGCCAATTCTATGGCTATATTTGGTTACATAGGATCACAATTTACAAAGGAGCTCTGTTACAGAACTGCAATGCCAAAAAAAGTATAGTATAACTTTACATCTCCCCTCCCCCCAAACAGTCAATAAACATTGCAAAGTTGATAGGTAACAAATAACTCATTCTCCATTATCTCAGAACAAAACAAAACAAAAAACCTGAGTATAGGAAAAAGGAATAGAGAATTGGTGATAACATATAAGGGGAAATTTTTTTTAAAAAATAGTACTGACCAAAAAAAAAAAGTATATTGAAATTGCTTGTTAAATAAAGCAAGACATTAATGAAAATCATGCTATAACAAAGTGCAAGGAAATGTGAGAAAGATACATTCTGGTAATAGATCCTTCATTCATCTTGTGAAATAGGAAATATTCTAGTGAAGGAGAAAATAAAGTAATTTGACAAACTACATTCATGTATTACAAAAGGAAAAGGAAAACCACCTTTAACGGGAAAACAATTAGAAACATTTCTAAAACCCAATGCCTTATTCTATTAGAAGATTTGAAAAAAGAGAAACCTGGTTCCTTTTAAAATGTATATTTCAAACCAATTATATCGTGTGTACATGGAGTGCCTGTGTGCATAATATCATACAGTCAACTATTACACAGAGGACCTTGCTGGATTAAGCACCTTCTGTTTTCCATCTTTACTTTCCATGAGGGAACACTAAAATGCTAAATGCTGAAATGTGAAACTTTCTTACTCCCCCTCCTTTTTCTTTTACTACCACCCTGAGTTTTCAATGAAACAGTATACATCATCCTTCCAATATCTCCTTCCGTAAGGAATAAAGGAGATTAAACAAATAAAAGAGCTCACTGCCAGGTTCATTGGAAAATAGGTTTCTTTTCCTTCCAAAATTCAGTGTTTAGGATCATTCTCAATACTTCATAAAAGAAAATTATTATCAATGACAATGAGTAACCAAAACTTTTAAAATGCTAAAATGTATTAAGAAAATTTTACCTGTCACAAGTACTGCCTGGCATAAAATAAAAATGGAAAAATACAGTTTTCTTTTGCCATTCGTGGACATATCTCAAAATAACAGCTACACTTCTGATGCCACTGTTTCTGAAGTTCCAATAACTTAATCTGCCCTTTGTTTTTATGCCCAAGCCCTTAGCACAGAGCTTAGCACACAGTAGGCACTTAATAAATGCTTGTTAACTTGATTTAATTTTCTAAATCTCTCCATAACCTACGTAACAAAAAATAAAGGACTATATTTTTCCTGACTGATCTGTCCTTTTCAAAAGCTACCCAATATATAAATGCTACTAATTAATATCCCCCCTGAAATTGGCCTATAATTTTTGTAGTAATCAATCTGCCAACATCTTAGTATTTTAGGAAGCAATTCTGAACTACAGAATTTGAATTAACCCTGTTATTTTCCTATTAGAGTAATATTCTTTTGGTGTTTTCTCACTAATGCACTTGCCTGGCAGCCTGAGTACTTTTTAAAAGTTGATCCTATCTGGACTATTATTTTTCATGTAAAATATAAGTGTAATTTTGGTGGAAAGTTTTGACTTTTTTTTTTTTTTGCAAGGAAAAACCTGTCTCTTAGGAAAAGAAAGGTCTGGTGGGGTTGGAATAAAATTTAATTTGATTACTATCAGTAACGTTCACATAACAATTTTTATAATGATCACAAAACAATGAGTTACACATTTTAAGTATTCCTCAAAGAAAATCAGTAATTATTAAAAGCTTAAAATTTAAAAAGCCAAATCTTAAAAGCAAAGAAGAATTAAACCCTTATTTTCACCTATTGTGTACTTGATAGAAACATCTGGAAAGTCAAACATCTTGGTTTAGTGCAAAAAGCACTGGAATTGCAGTTAAGAAAATCGACTTCCAATTCCAGCTCTGCTATTTTACTAGCTGTATGAGCCTGTATAAGCTTACTCTGCTCACTTCTCTAAGCCTTTTTCTTCACGTGTAACAGGGATATTGTGACATACATCAACTACTTCACAGGGTTATTGTGAGGAGAGGATCCTTGCAGGAACTACACACAAGTCCGTAAAGTATAAAGTAATTTATCATAGCATTTATTCCTTACAGAAAAGCTTATCAAAATTCTTCAAGTTTTAAAACGGTGGAAAGGCTGGACTGAGTCACAAGACCTGAGTTTTAGTCCTTGTTCTAACTTACTAGACATCGTTTAGTAAGTGCTTCAGTTCGCTCATTTGTAAATAGGAGATAACATTTGCACAAGACTTTTATGAAAGAAGCACTCAATGAGGTTTTAAATACATGTCCAGTTGACCTGAAGCACAGGAATACTAACAGACCAAAAACAAACTCATTCGGTGTAAATTTTTATGCATAAATCAAAGAAAACTCCTACTTTTAGTTTAACCAAAGCTGCACAAGTAAGAAGGCAAGCATTCTTGAATGCAATTTCATCTGGTAAATAAAGAGCCTGAATCGATCATTTTAAACATGCAGCATATTAATTTACTTGGATACCTGGGATCGATGTCATAGGTCTAAAAGACAGCAACCCACTGTTGAACACAACTTGACCGTGAAAAAATCCTTTGGCTTCCCCCCAAAATATCAAAAACAAGAAAATTAATTTGGTCTCAATATACTAGAGTTTGTATTTAAAGCTTGGATACTACTGGGATTTCTCATTTTTCCCCCTAAAAGGGTCTATCTTCTTGATATGCATTCAGAATTTGATTTGAATTTGCAACTTTTCAAGGGAATACTTTAATAATTTATGAAGCAGATGTGCAAGGCAAACTGCACAGAAACAGATAAGCCAAAAAAAACATCCTGATGTCCATAACTGAATTGTGACTAGTGGGAAGAAAAACTAGAAAGCTATTTCCTGTGCCTTACAACTTCAGTGGTTAGATGGCCTACCAAGTAAAATAACTCATTATGTAGCTCCCTCCTTTTTAAATATTATAAGAGACCAAGACTACAGGAATCCCCATCTAATATATTTATGTTTCCCTATATCCATTTGATTCTTCATGTCTATTTGCTTAAAATAAATGCTTGCAAATTTCAGTAATTTTTAAAAAATGAACATTAGTTGAGCACTAAAATTTATTAGATTACTAAATATAAGTGGTGACCCTCTTAATTAGTGCATTAAGACTGACATCCTTTTTGCAGTTTTTAACTGAAAAACACAATCTGACTAAAACTGAAGTACAAAGGAAGACTACTGTTTTACATCTATGGGTCAAAAAGTATCCACTACCCATCACAGGTGAACAAGTAAACCTTGATATTTTTTTTGTTTTAAAGCTCAATTTCTTCCATAATTCTGTGGATAACTCCTTCTGAACTAAAGTTTTACTTCACATCATATAAAAAAGGCGGAAATTTGGTACCCAAATCCTTCCTGCCCCACCCCCAATTTTAATTCCTGTGTACCTACAACCTATGTGGAAGTGGAACAAAATCTCACTGTAAGAATGGATATTATAGTATCTTATTTTGTTCCCACAGATGTTAATGAGAAATGGTAAACTCTCCCAGGCTGATCTAAACTTGTGATAAGCTTCCATACCTTGTTTTGCAAGGACAGTGGTTGAGCACCTTGGGATGGGACAACTGGTTCAAACCTGAGGGTTCATGGCCGCGCCACAAGTATCCTCACTACCACGTCTACGTAATCTGCATAAAGAGGGAATGTAGGGTAATGAAGAATGTAACCCTGAGGAGTCTGGACCAAAACTCTGAAGGGAAGGGTAGAACTGTTTAACCTCACTCCTGCTTTTGCATCAGTGTGGGTGTTCCTAGTAGCACTACACCCACTTTCTCACGAGAAGTGCAATAAACGCCTTCCTCTGCCCACTGCTTCTGAGTTCTTTCTGAGAGAATGGGTCTATCATGTGGATCTTCCTAAGGTGTTGCAATCAGCAAAGCAAAGAGTTGCAGCAGCGCGCTTGAGCTTACTTTCTGACCCTGCCTAGGGAGTCCTGTGATCCCCACAACCATGTTTCTCACATCACCTACCCCTCCATGAAATAATTTTAATACACAAATTAAGCTGCCAATAAAACTAGCATAGACCATGCACTTATTACTCAATTTGTTTACAGACATTCTTTTTACATAAACTCAAAAAACTATGTCCGTAGCGAGGAAAGCAGCATCCAGATGAGAGGTCGCTACTGAATTGTTAAACTGACATTCTTTTTAAAACAATTCTTTTATTATGACCTTGACAAACATTAACACAATTGCTTCTATATGCGAACAGAAAACTATAATTATATATGAAGTCACAAATTGTTTTTACATACAACAGATATTGTTACTGTTTTTTTGTCTCAGACCTTTTCGCAGTTTGGCTAAACCTATGGAGTTTTTCTCAGAGTATGTTTAAATGCTTTATAAAGTAAAATACAGAGGATTACAAAGGAAACTGATTATATGAAAATGCAGTTATCAAAGTATTTTTCCCATTCAAATTCGTGGAAACCTAGTTAAGAACCACTGATGTAACAGTGTCTATTTTAAAATGATGACATTTAAAACAGCAATACCAGCACTGTCCTGACTTTTTTCACTCCTAAATTTACTACAGAGATTGTTTCCCTGGTCTTTGAAGAAGCCTCATACTATTATATTCCTGTCTTCTGCTCCTTCTGTTATTGATACCCCTATCACCGTGTCGATGCTGACGTTGTGCTGCTACTCTTCTTGTTAACACATTCCACGTCACTTTGGGCTCAGCAGCAGCTTGCTATCTTGATGTTATTTTCCTCTTCTTCAGACTTATCCTAATTCCATTATCTTAGAAAAAGCCCTTGTCTCGCTTTCAGAGGCCAGAGTTTTAATCCTGGAGCTGCCTGCTTCCCAGGTATATGACTCTGGACAAGTCCAATCCTCTCTAATCTTCATGCTCCTAAGCTATAAAATGCTGTTATCAATCTTGCCTACCTCAATATACCCCAATACATTTTAGTGCCATCCTATCAAAATTAAGTGAAATATCTATCAAACGAAATAACATCTGAAAGTGCTCTAACTTTAAAGTGCCATAAAAGAGATTATTATGATTATTATGGGACAGTTCTATGATTAGGTATTGATGGACATCCCTACACTTTTGGCCTAAGGATTGCAAAACCTTAGTTTTCTACTCCTCTGGCTTTGTACCTGAAGAAAATCACAGGGCATCAAGGCTGTCTGCTCCAACCACCCTGTTATAAGTTGAGCAACAACGTAGCATGTTCAAAGGAAACTGTTCCATGTAGGCTAAGGCTAGTTCCACTGGCCAAGCAGACAAAAAGGAGGAGGAAGTGAGGAACAGCAACTCAAATCAAATGCTTTTAAAAAGTCTAAACTAAGCCACAGGCAACCTCTTTGGAAATGGTGAGAATAAAATGTTGGTAGTTCATTTTCAGAAAACTGGATCTCTAAAGTTTAAATCAATATATACATCCCAAGTGTGCAAAACTTCCCTATTAAAATCAACTTGGCTGGGATATTTTTTCATATATGACCTCATACTACTTTATGCTCTGACGTACTTACAATACTGTCTGTGTATATATCTTATCTCCCCTTGCTATAATGCGAACATTGCAGATGATCAATGCTTAATAAACTGTTGTTAATGAAGACAGTTTTTCTGTATTTTAAATTGTATTTCAACAATGGAAAATTCAGATTAAATTTCAGATGCATTTGTGCAAGTGGTCATTAATGAAGTTTTTATTTTATAAGGATTATAGAAACATTCTTTGGCAATGTAAAAGGAAAAGAATAAAATCATACTTAACACAAAAAACAAGCAGGCATTTCTTTTCTTAGTATAGTGGGAAGACTAAAGGACAGTGAGCAAAGACTTAGTTTTTCTGGGACAATAAGAGCAGAATACTTCAATTTCTTTGCCTAGGCTTTGCAAAAAAATCCCACTATACCACGTTTATAGTCAAGGTTTCAGTTAAAATCATCTCTCTCAGGCATGCCATTCATGAACAGAAAAAAACAACCTAGAAATACTATCCTTTTAAGAAAGTGATGGTATTTATCAGAACTACAGACTAATTTGTATTCTGAATAGTTCTTATCTCTTGTGGTGGATAACTGTTTTAAAAAAGTTACTTTACCTTATTTACCCTTGTAGCCACCACCAAAACAAAACTCTTTTCTTTGTTGCAGATTGAGAGAGGAGAGGACTATACAGTTTTTGAGTTTATATTTATTTATGAAGTCTGGAAAGTGTTGGAATAATAGTTGATGGATTCTATATGGGGGACATTACCTCCTTTGAATTATGGATTTATCTTGATAGGCAGAATTACATCTTATGAAAGAATCAAACTGATAGCATAGGAGAAAAGTCAAGAGACTGAGGGTCAGGACATTTGGGTCCTAACACTGATATTACCTATGGGCAGCTAGATGGCACAATGGATAATGCTAGACCTGAAGTCAAGAAACCCCATCTTCCCGAGTACAAATTTGACCTCAGACACTTGCTAGCTATGGTCCAGTCATCCTGATCTATATCTTGCCACTGGATCCAGATGGCTCCAGAGGAGAAAGTGACCCTAGTGACCTTGCACAGCCCTCCCTCACTTCAATTCACTTGCAAGTCATGGCATCATCTTCCTGATGTCATAGTCCTCTTCAAGAACAAAGGACAAACAACAACGACCCTGGGCAAGTCATTTAACTGTTTGCCTCAGTTTCCTTAACTGTAAAATGAGCTGGAGAAGGAAATGGCAAAACATTCCAGTATCTCTGCCAAAAAAAAAACCAAAACAACAACCAAATGAGGTCACAAAAAGTTGTACACGATTGAAATGACTGAACAACCAACCACTTTTTCCACCTGAAAACAAGAGGATGGTATTTACTTGGATAAGCTAGCTCTTTGAAGATAATTAAAGCTATTTTAGAATTTGGGGTTTTAAAGTAAATTCTGGCTAGTGGAATGCCTTTGTCACCATAGGATCAGATACAATAAAACTATGTGGATTCACACTGCAACTTGTATGGTCAGATTTTTTTAATGGAACTCTCCTGCCACTATTTATCTGTAGCTGACATCATGCTCCTCCAAGAATGAAGGATAAACCACAACCTACGAGGAGTGAGAGACACCTGAATAGGGATCCATCTGGCCAGTTTCAGTTGGGCAACTCCTCTCCTTTCCCCTTACCTGAGGGTGTTCTGCCCATAGGAAGGGAAATTTTGATGGCCCAAAGCTACCTAGTTAACTTGGGGTTTACTGGCTACATTTCTCCCTCTAAGACCAAGCCTTCAAACCCAATTCACTCTAGATCTCAGGGACTGGAAAACAACAGGTCCCTGCCCAGGCATCATTTAATTGGTTATTTTAGGGTCCTCCAGGCTCAAAGTGAATATAAATACTACCTGTTTCTCTTCCGGCAAGCAACCCAGAGGGTCTTCCCCTCCCAATCTGATTTTTTTTTTAAATTAAAGGGGCTATCCCTTGATTCACCTCTTAAAGAGGCCTATTCACTGAATGGGCACTGCCTAAGGCAGTGAGATCTTGGAAAGACAGCTTAAAATGGCCATGGTCTTTCACCATATCCTGGGCCATCTCCAGTCTTCCTGACCCACATCTGGCCACTGGATTCAGATGGCTGTGTAAGAGAAAGCAAGGCTGGTGACTTTGCACAGCCCTCCCTTCCTCAAATCAAAGTCAACTGCAAGTCGTATATCTCCCTGATGTCAAGGTCCTCTTTGAGAAATGAAGGACAGATATTTCGGGGAGCAGAGCCAAGATGGTGGCAGGAAAGCAAGGACTTGCTTAAGCTCCCACCCAAATCCCTCCTAACACCTGTAAAATATGGCCCTGAACAAATTCTACATCTGCATAACCCACGAAATAGCAGAGGGAAAGAGATCTCCAGCCAAGGAGAGCCTGGATGGTCGCTGGGAAGGGTCTATCACACAAGTGCTCAGAGCGGAGCGCAGCCCAGTGTGGGCCATGCCAGGACAGACCAGACCCTGCGTCAGCCAGGCGGAACAGGCCTTGGGGCCATAAAACAGTGAGCTGTGGCAGTTACCAGACTTCTCAACCCACAAACGCCAAAAAGCAGGTTGGGGGAAACTGCGGGATCGAGTTCAGAGCGATCTGGCCACCAGCTCTGGGAGTGGAGGAGGTCGTGCAGCGGTGGCAGTAGCAGCAGTAGGAAGCTCCTGCCTCCAGAGTGCCAGCGTCAGTAGCTTCCTGAGTCCCTGGCTCACACGGTGGGAGGAATTTGGCAGCAGATCAGAGTAGGAATGCAAGGAGCACTTTGTGGGCACAAAGGCAAATTCTCTTGCTGTGCTCTGCTTGGATCTGAATTGCGGTCCTGGTTGGCGGTTCTTGGGGGAGGAGGAGCACTGCTGTGACAGAGCCTGGGGTGATGGTGGAGTAGAAGTAGCTCTGAAAACAGCAGCACTTGGCCGCTAAAGCTTGGGACAAAGTACTCTCTACAAGCACTCACATCCTGACAAAAAGCTCAAGGGTGAAGTTGTTGGCTGGGAACACCAACAGGCAGTGAAAATGGACTCAGATTCAAACTCTAGATTTCTTTTTTGGTGACAAAGATCAAATCATACAGCCAGAAAAAGTCGACAAAGTCAAAGAACCTACATCGAAAGCCTCCAAGAAAGGTATGAATTGG
>JAQQSZ010014027.1:0-11617 GCA_028646595.1 Phalanger gymnotis
ACTAAGTGTCTGAGGCCAGATTTGAACTCAGGAAGATGAATCTTCCTAACTCCAGGCTCAGCACTATATCCACCGTGCCACCTAGCTGCCCCATGTTCATATAATAATCCAATTATTAAATGGCTGAAGCATTCTTTAAGCAAGCCTAGAATTTTCCTTTTTCCTTAGGAAACAAAGAGTAAACTTTAATTAACAAATTTAGATTTTATGTAAGGGGTGGTATTTCAAAAGTGTGAACGAGTCCTAGACGCCTCTATTGACTCAGTCGATTAAAAATATGAACTAGGTGTGAATAAATTTTGAATCAACTTGGGAGGAGTGAAATACTTCAATCATTGTATAGAATAAGAAAATGCCGCACAAGAAATGTATTGGGATTGGTCGAAATAATTGGATAAACCTCTGGACCTCTGCATATTGCAGCAAGGAAGTGTAGAATTGACCATGCCACCAAGGGATTCTAATAACAAAGTCTAAAAGTTGAGGGTGTGAGAAGAGGGTGTGAGAACTCAGTTGTGAACTTTGAAAGGGGTTGGAAGATTTGGACTTCTGACTGGTGTTGTTAGCAGCGCCTTGGAGCCAAGGACAAATGAGCCATACTGCAGAAAGGAAGCTTCAGAGTTCTATAAGGACATTGACCCTGGGAACCCAGAAGAGAATTACAATTAAGGGGAAATTCATGAGGATTCCATGAAGGAGAAAAAGATTCTAGTAACAAGAACCTGTAAGTCACCTCTTTGCCACATATGTGTCCTACACATGTGACTCACCATCCTCGTATTCTGAATTTGGGCCAACTCTGTCCCTGGGCCTGTGTATAATTATAAGAAGTATGATCCACCCTTCTGGGGAATTATCCCTTGTACCAACTATTTCTACTACATTTACTATTTGAGATAATCTTGGTGACATACTTAGCACAATACCTGGCACACAGCAGGTGCTGTATAAAGGCTTATTCTTTTTCCCTTCCCCCCACATTAACAACACTTTTTCCAAAAGCTGATTAAGCCTGGCCAGCTGGATAATAGTCCCCAAAATGGGGTCTTATGAATGACAGTACTAGAAACTGCATTCCCTCAGAGCTATCCCTAGAACCCTGAAAGTAGGAATAGTCGGCTGCCTTTGGGAGCCCTAGTTTGCCAATGTGACCAAGAATTGGAGGAAGTAGTTCTAGAATAGAGGACTACTCAAGCACGTCTGTCTGCATGGAGTCTCCCGTTGGTCCCTCCAGATGCTAGTATCTTCTTGGTTTTTTTTTGGAGGGGGGAAGGCAGGGTAATTGAGGTTAAGTGACTTGCCCAAGGTCACACAGCTAGTAAGCATGTCAAGTGTCTGAGGCCAGATTTGAACTCAGGTCCTCCTGACTCCAGGGCCGGTGCTCTACTCACTGCACCACTTAGCTGCCCCAACTAGTATCTTCTTTTTTGAGGTTATGTTGCATCTGTTCCATGTACATGCATATATATATTTATATATATGTATATATGAATGCAGTATATATGATACCACATAGCAAATGTATTGAAATTAGTCAAATGAATCAGCACATATCTACACATGCATATGCACACATGTGTACACATGTATGTGCATGTGTATACACATGTGTATTATCTTCACTGTCTCCCTTATTCAAGCTCCTTAATAGCAGAGACTATTTTACTTTGTCTTTATACCCCTGGAGCTTAGCTTAGAGCCCAGCACATAGTGGGTGCTTAATAGCTGCCTTGATTTATTGATTATAACATAGTGGAAAGGGAATTCAATTGGAGTCTAAAGAGCTGGGATTGAACCCTGGATCTGTTAGTCACTACCTGTGTGACGGGGAAGCTGCTTTGACCCCTTAGGCCCCAGTGTCCTCCCGGGTGAAATGGAGGTGTGGGACTGGATTACCTTTATGGTACCTCCCAATGTCAAAATTCTGTGATTCTGAAATATAATTGATGCTATAATCTCCCAGAAAAGTAGCTTTTTCTTCTCATTCATTTTGATGTGAATCTTAAGGTGCTACACTATACACCTATAATATTTATAGAATTTTAAATCAGAGATTTAGAGCCAAAAGGAATCTTAGAAGTCGTCTAGTCCAATGCTATGATCTCCTAGAAAAGTGGTATTTTCTTCTCATTCATTTCAATGCAGATCTCGAGGAGCTATGCTCTACACCCATAATATTTATAGAATTTTAAATCAGAGATTTAGAGTTAGAAGGAATCATAGAAGTCGTCTAGTCCAATGTTATTTTTCAAGGGAGGAAACTGAGGCCTGGAAAGGAAAATGATTTGTACAGCATCACACAAGTAGCTTGAAAGGGGAACAACTGGGATTCAAATTTGGTATTCAGATTTTAAATTCAATGCTCTTTGCACTGCTGAAAAGGTGGGTGAACATAGAGATGTGAAACATGATTGTACATTGCTTCATTGTTAAGAGCTGATTACAGTCATGCAATAGAGAGGAAGTGTCTGGAGCAGAATATGAACTCAGGTCTTCCTGACTCCAGGTCTTGCACTCTATCCATTGTGCTTCCTAGCTGCCCTGGCGAGTCACTTAACCTGGTTTGCTTCAGTTTCCTCATCTGTAAAATAAGTTGGAGAAAGAAATGGCAAACTACTCCAGTATTTCTGCCAAGAAAATCCCAATCGGGGTCATAGTAAGTTGGACACAACTGAAATGACTAAACAATAACATAAATGGAGAGGAAACGTGGAGGAATGGATGGCGAGCTGGAGTTGGGATCAGGAAGAATTTGGTTCAAATCCCACCTCAGATACTAGCTGTGTGACTCTGGGCAAGTCACTTCCACTCTGTGTGCCTCAATTTTCTCATCTATGAAGTGAGAGTCTTAGACCCAATATCCTCCAAGATCCTTTCCACTTTAAGTCTATGACTGTGAACTTGCATTATGAAAAGATTTTCCCTGTTGGCAGCTGCTTTTTTGCCATGTCCTTCAAATCATCTATATGGTAAAATTCCTCACATTCTCTTACGGTTGTCTATATTTATGTTGATGAATCTGTCATGTCATACTAAACAACAGTACAGCTGGACAGTGTGTAATAAACTTTATTTTTAGGTCTCTTAATCTGATTTCCCTCCCCGCCCGCTGCCATCCTGTCAAATACATAGAGCCATCATTACTGAAGAATCTCAGTCCTAAATTATACTTCATGCCCTCTCTGCTTGCCCTTCCCCAAGTTGAAATGGCTGCTGACACGTGAAGTACAGCTCATTTGCCCTTGATTCTGTATTAGCAGGGAAAGGGAAAAATTGTTCAAAAGAAAACTTGGAAGGGGAACAATTTCTGAAGGTCACTTAGTAAAAAAAACACCGTTTTTTTCATACGACAAAGTATTTTTGGAATCCAATGTCATTAGATAAATTAGAGTGATTTTCCACTAAACAACCTGCAAGGCAGTAATTTTATGAAACCTACAAATTCCTCACTTGAGAAGCTCAAATCACATCTCACTGATTCTCCCCAAATATCTGGGACAGAGGTAGTATCAGGCTTAGACAGTCATCTGTCCAGGGTATGACACAAAGACGTGTGTAATATACTGGGGGCTGAGAAGGGGCATTTAAAAAAGTCAAGAAACCCCACTATCTCTCATTTGAATTAAGTTGCTTGTATTACTGTGAACGATCATAGCCTCCAATGGTTAGTAACATATACAGAGTATGATTTTCAAGCCCTACTTCATGACCTCAAATGTCTCATCTCAGCTTTGCCCTGGGAAATAATTAAGTAGAAACATTTTAATTCCTATTTTACAGTTGATGGGGAAAAAAGCAGGGATGCAGGACAGACCCTTTTGGGGATGGGTTCAGTTGGTAGAAGAAAGCAGTTCAGGGCCCAGGGTCATCCCTTTTGGAGCTTTTTTTGGATTAGGTTACATAGTATGGTGTCCTCATTTACCTCACTGTTGTTAGATGGGTGAACTAGGATAATATGAACATGGAGGGCATTCTGGAAGGGGAAAAGAAGTTCTAAAAGAGAATCATAGAGTTTATTAGAAGTAGGAAGGAATGAGAGAGTCCTATTTCTTCAGATTGTTGCTCAAGAGAAAGGAGAGGTGGTTGTAGGCAGATTGATGGGAATAAGACTCAAGTCACTTTGGTATCAGCTGCTATAACGACCTTCTTCCTCCTCCCTTCATCAATGCCCAGCTTCCTGCTAAGTAGGAGCATCCCAAAGCATAACATTCTTTATATTAGGACTTCCCATTGCTGTATGCATCTTTCTTTGGATGATTTTTCATAGTCACTGTTTATCGAGTGTCTGTATGCTGGGCATTTTTAAATAGACTTTAGAGAATATAGATTTTGTACAACTACTGCCCCTGGGTGTATTTCTTATAAAGTGAAGGAAAAAAAGATGACACAATACCCTTCAGTATCTAGTTAGTCTATTATGTACCATTTTGATTCTTCCTCCTAACCCCCCTTTTTTTTCTCTATCCTGTTTTTCTACTACCTACAGAATTTAACAAACTGGATGCACATTTAAGTTCTTACTATGACCAAGGTGCTAGGGATACAAAAGCTAAATAAGATGCAGATACTACCCTCAAAGAGTTTTCCATCTAATGGATGAGGAGGAACAGAGATACAATAAGTTTGAGAGAATACACTGGATGGGGAGAAACCAGATGATTCCATATATAGTCCATAAAATCCACTGATTTTCCCCTAGTCTAAACTGACAACCTATTGGACTCTATCAGTCTGGATGTGGAAGCTGAGACACTGCTTTGTTGCTTTGAGAATGGTCTGATAAGATTCCCTTAGCTACGGATTACACAGATGCTTCTCAATAATGCTCTTTGTGTCAATCAGAGCATTTGTTTTTGAAGGATCAGTAGGATATGATATCCTGGGGTTCATAACCTGCCTTTGAATGGCAGGTTGATTATAGTGGCCCTTGTCCCCCATCTCAGGGCAAGAGGTTTCCTCTTATTCCAGTTTACATTCAGAGTACGCAAATGCACCATGGCAGCTACCATCCAAGTTCTTAAAAATGTATCTTTTTTTCCCTTATAGAACTTTTGTATAGAACATTGCCTCTGATCAGGACATTCAATTTACTGTGACTCAGATATAAGATTGGGTCAGCTACTATGACATCTGATGAGTGATGAAAATCTCCTTTTAAATTTCCAATTGGCATTGTTGAATGCTAGAATGGACTTTTAAAACAAGCTTCATTATCATGCCCCAGGTTTTTGAGGTTGGGTGTTCTGTCTCCCAGAAGCCACTTCTGTGATAAATCAGTGCCATCCTAAGAAGGGGGAAAGCTTTCCAGTCTCTCAGGTTCTTGGATTTAGCTCCTGGAAGATTTGCCTGATAAGGATAAACTATTTGGCCTTCTCTTGCCTTTCCTTAGTCCATCCTCCACTCAGAGCTGATGCATTCTTGAGGTTTCTGACTGTGATGTTCTAGGCTAGTGGAGTCAAACGCAAACAAAAATGGATCCCTATGGGCCACATATTGACTTAGAAAACCACGAATTGACATTATCTGTGTTGTACTGTATTTTTATTCATTTTGTTAGATATTTCCCAATTGCATTTTAATCTGCATTAGGTTGCACTTATGGGCCAGTTGATGCCACTATCCAGATATCCTCGGGAAAGAGTTCAGATCCCCCTTAATTGACTGCTTTTATTTCCCTACAGATAGTTCAGATAACTTTTTCCTAAAAAGGATTTTAAAAGATCAAAGGGAGGGATCATTAGATGGTATTTTGCTTTTTAATGATGTGGGTAAGGTAAAGCTAGCTTTTTATAATCATAGTGAAGAGGAATTCATCTCAAGGAGAGGGGATTCTTTAATGAACTTGGTAGTAATCTTGAGTCCCTGGGAGAAGATGAAGGGGAATCTGTTCCAACACCTACGAAGGAAGGAGGTAGACAAAAAAGAGATAGCATTCTACTTTTGGGGCTCTGAGGGGGGGAGAAATTTTGGCTAATGGGCCAGAGAACAACGAATGAGTGGTGGTATAGGGTGAGTCTTGGTATCAGCATAGTACCAGGGACGTGCGGCATGAAAGATGCTAAAGATCTGTTAGCTGCCTTGCTCTAGATGACCTGGACCTATGATGACAATTGGTGAAGGTACAGGAGATGTTATCATTGACACTGTAACCAGGGCTGTTCCTATTCGTCATTATTCTTTTACATTGGAAGATCCTTTATGAACTGTTTCTGATATAGCATTTCTACTTCCTGGATTGTATTTTTAAGAGAATCTTTGTATTTTATGGTTTTATTACTTATGTTCTGCCTCTAGTGAAATCTGTGTTAGGTTTCTTTCTTAAGTCAGAGTAATTTTAAGGAATTATTAGTGGTGGATGGTCCCTGGTGGATTTTTGGGCTCTTGCCACTAAGGGGTGGGATGTTGTAGCAAAAGTATTTATTTTCTATATACTGGGATGGTTTTCCTTTAAAAAGCCAATTGGGTCATCACAGGGATTTAGTTGATCTGGAGGAATAGAGGTTTATAAATTTCATTCTAGATAGAGTTGGGGTGAGAATTTTAGCAGAATTCCCTCTATGGGGAAGCCTTCTGACTTAATGTGACTGTTGCCGCGGAAAATAGGAAGGTGGAAAGGTATAGTTTTTTATTTGTCTTTAAAAAGAAATTCTACCTTTTAAAATCTTATTATAAGGAAACCGAAGTTGGTTTTGTTATATTTTATGGTTTTCAAGTATTCATATAACTGATTTCTAATTCCAAACCTGAATCACTGGACCGGTTTGAGCTAGGCTTGGCCCAGAATAAGGGAAATGTCCATTCCATTCAAAGTTTCTAGTTAATGACAGTCTCCAGAATGAGGCTCAGACAATAGACTCACAGCTAATGATTCAGTATTATTAAGAACAGGATTATGTTTGGTTTCAAATAAGCTTTTTAAAGGTGAGAAGTGGGAGGAAGAAAGACCAAGGCGAGCAGTCAATGGAGCATATATAAAAGTTTCTAGACATGGCTGCTTACTGTTAAGACTGTTGACATAATCTCTCATACAAATGTTGTCCACGTGGTGCTTATTACTGAAGCATCATCTCATTCTGGACAAATGGAATAGCTGTCATCACTCCAGCATAAGCATGTACATTTCATAAATGGACCTTGAAGAAACTTAGTTCCAGGTTATTAGACGTGTTAGCTTCAGATGGGAAATGCTGTCCCCTGTAGCTCACTATACTTTCAGAGGTTCTTGCCTTGGATTATTGGGGTGCTAAGTCACTATCTATAAAAGTATTTATGTAATAACTATAACCATACAACCTAAATCAGAAATTACATCTATAACATCAACCCAGTATAATATTCACATTTTTGTTGGCATATACAGTCCATTAGTTCCCAGAAATGATTGTCTCTCTTGGTACTATGAAAATGTTATAATCAATTATTATTACTACTCTAACTTATTTTGTAACTAACATATTTACATAAGTTTCTTTTTTTTGGAACTCTTTTTTGTTTGTTTTTTGTTTGTTTTTTGGCAGGGCAATTGGGGTTAAGTGACTTGCTCAAGGTCACACAGCTAGTACATGTGTCAAGTGTCTGAGGCCGCATTTGAACTCAGGTCTTCCTGACTCCAGGGCTGGTGCTCTACTCACTTAGACACCTAGTTGCCCCTGGAATTATTTCTTACTACTCACCATATCATTTTAATTTGCTTTCATGCCACTTTTCTGTTATTCCTAAGAAAATGGTTAAAACACAGCAGAATTTAGGACTTACATGAAAAATATCAACTCTTTCCAAAAATGTTCTCTTCTGGGTTATTATAACTCTTCTAGGTTGTAGGAATCTGTGCCTTTTCATATTCCTTTTATTTACCAGAAAAATCTCAAATACGAATGTGCTCTTCATACAAAATGGCTAATATTTAAAAGTCCAAAGTTACCAAAAAAGATAAATTGCTGAGAAGTCTTTCACTTGCAAAAGTTTTCATGACAGCCTTCTTTAAAATATTGCATTTGAAATGTTACAATATTGTGTTTGACTTATAAAAAGTAAGCTTACAAATAATTTTCAGGAACACAAGATAATAGTATCTCACATTTGTATAGTGCTTATATATCACATTTGTTCCTCACAACAAGCCAATCAATCAATCTACAAGCATTTATCAAGTGCTTTCAGGCTCTGTACTAAGCACCGGGGATACAAATAAAGGCAAAAACACAAAAAGGAGCTCACATATTAATTCAGGAGACAATATAGAAATAGATACATATAAGATATCTACGGAGAAGAAGATGATAATTTTAGAGAAGAAAGTGCTATCGTTACATCTAATTTGCATATGGGGAAACTTGGGCTGATACATGAAATGACTTGCTCAGGGTCACACAGCTAGTTTGAGGGAAGATTCAAACTCAGGTATTCTTGACTCCAGATCTGGCACTCCATGCAGGAAGCCACCTGGATACTTAGATGTACTGCAGCTGTACCTGCCTCAAGTTCAATTGAATTCTACATCCATTAAAAAAATTTCATTGGCGTTTCTCTGAAGAACCTTCCCTTGCAACAAGCAAAACCAATCAGCAAACAAAATTGAAAGTATATGTAGTATATGAAAGTATTTTTTACACCCAAGTCCCCCATCTCTTTACCAAAAGGAGGAAAGGTGTTTCCTCATCTGTTCTCCAGGATCAATATGGGTCATTGCCATTAATCTAAATTCTTCTGCCTTTTAGTGTTGTTTTCAGTAACTTTTCTTGGTCACAGGAAAAGAGGTCAAAAGGTCACAGGTCAAAAGGTCATTTTTAGGTAGTTAGGTCCAAACAACTTAATATAAACTATATTCTATCAACTCTGTAGCCATTTGAAAAAAAATTCATATAAAATGAGAGAAAAATAATATTTTAATTTCATTCTTCTATAACCACAATTACTTGCAAATTAGATGTGAGTGGCACTGCCCAAATTCTCAAACTCTGAAATTGGATTGGATGCTTTCATTCTTATCTCCTGTTCCACGTTAATTTTTTTCATGGTACTTGATTTTTAATATAGCAACCTCTGAAAACTCAGCTTCCCAAAAATTATGACATTGCAAATGGAATTAAGATTCTCTGAGCTTTAGCACTCAGTAGCTTTGGCACTTAGATTCAGCAGAGTATAGGGGAAACACCAATGAAACTTTTTTTTAATGGTTATGGAATTGAACTAAACTTGAGGCAGCACAGCTGCAATATACAAGAGATTTAAGTATCTAGGTGGCTTTGTGGATAGACATTCGTATAGCAGATATTCATCCATTATATTTCTCTCTAAAGTACCTCTGTGAGTTTTCGGTGGTGCACAGTTAGTTTTAGGTAAGATATATCCTTATGGAGCTTATAATTTGGTGAGACAATAAGAAACCTACCCAGATAACTATAAATTATGAGAATATTTGATAAATTCATTACAGCTCTGCATGAGATTTGAGGGGAAGGTTATTATCAAAGGAGAATTAGGGAAATCTTGATGAGGGAGATGATACATAAATTAGATTTTACAGAATGGAATGGCGTGTTAATTTGCTGCTGGTAGAAATATAAATTACATTGACTTTTTTGAAAATCAATTTAGAATTGCATAGGAAAAGTCAGAACATCCTTAATACCCAGCAATCCTACTACTAAGTCTATATTGGAGATTTTTGATGTCAGGAAGATACCCACATGAGCAAAAAAATTCACAGTAGCATCATTTGTAATAGTAAGAAACTGTAAATAAGCTGTGTAGCAACAACAGGGGAATGGCTGATTGGAACTTACTGTGCTGTAAGTAACATCAAATATGGAAAATTCAAAGAAATGTTGGACAATTCGTTTGAAGGGATGCAGAGTAAAGAAGGTAGAACCAAATATACAACCACAACTAGGTAGATGAAGATGTGGCTGAATCGCCAGAAAACTCAGGGCTAATACAATGGAAGGTTGAGATACTAGCCAGTTAAAGTAGAATTCTTTCTATTGACAAGCTATAAAAATGTCAGGCTGTATACATCAATCATATTCACTCTTTTCAGTTTTTCTTGACTATTTTCAAAGAAAATACCTCATGGGTGGTTTGTTTACGAGTTTGGGTTTGGCTGTTATCTCAAAGCAAAAATGATTTTCAAAAATGTTGGTGGGAATTCAATAAACAAATTGGGGAGGGGAAGATGTTCCAAGCATAGAGAACAGGTTGAACAAAGGCATGGACATGTGATAGTGCAGAGAGTGTCTGGGGGACAGAGAAGAGTCCAGTTTGGCTCAAGCTTAGAGAGTGGGAGGAGAGGAACACGTGCGGGACAGTGGTGTCAAATTCAAATAGAAATGGCCCACCGAACCACACATAGGGCAGTGGATAGAGTTTCAGGCCTGGGTCAGGAAGACTCATTTCCCTGAGTTCAAATGTGGCCTCAGATGTTTACTGTCTGTGTGACCTTGGGCAAATCACTTAAGCCTATTTGCCTCAACTTCTTCATTTGCAAAATAAGCTGGAGAAGGAAATGGCAAACACTTCGGTGTCTTTGCCAAGAAAACCCTAAATGGGGTCACAAAGAGCTGGACATGACTGAAATGACTTAACAACAACAAAACCGTACATAAGGAGCCCTGTAGGCCACATATTGACTTAGAAAACTACATGTTAACATTATTTATGTTTTATTGTATTTTTATTTCTTTTGTTTAGTATATCCAAATTACATTTTAATATGTTTTGAGTCACATTCAGAATTGTTGCAGGCCTCAGTGTAGCCTGCCCTGTGTATTTGATGTGTTTGGTGTAAGACATATACGATGTGGAACTGTTTAAATATAAAAAATATGACTTGGCTTGTATGTAGTATGGATAAATATCTAATCCTGGTTCTGGCCTATCCTTCTGTAAGGGACACTATCCCTCCACTTTTGTGGGGAGCAGGAGGAAGGCCAAGGCTGGGCACTTACTCTTTTCCTTGTCTGTCTACCGGGGGCTTATTGGGATAAAATTTTATCTTTCCACTACCCTTCAAATATTGATAATCTAAGGGTATAGTTTGGTAGCTTAGGAACAATGCCTCTTCCCCAGTCACTCTCAAGAGCAGGGTAATATTTAATTTGCTATCAACAAATTAGTTCCTTTACAGCAGGTGCTATTTACATCAATGAGGATCACCAATAGCTAGTCAGCCTCTTTACCAGAGCAAACAGTAAATAATAATAGGGAAAGTTATGCAGATTAAAACAGACCAAAGACTATATATAGTAAATGAACTCTACGTAAGGAGTAAGATATCAATTCTCTTTTTTTTGATTATTTATTTAATATTTTTAGTTTTCAGCATTGATTTTCACAAGAGTTTGAATTACAAATTTTCTCCCTATTTCTACCCTCCCCCCACTGCAAGATGGCATATATTCTGGTTGCCCTGTTCCCCAGTCAGCCCTCCCTTCTGTCACCCCACTCCCCCCCATCCCCTTTTCCCTTACTTACTTGTAGGGCAAGATAAATTTCTACACCTCATTACCTGTATATCTTATTTCCTAGTTGCATGCAAAAACTTTTTTTTCTTTTTGAACGTCTGTTTTTAAAACTTTGAGTTCCAAATTCTCTGCCCTCTTCCCTCCCCACCCACCCT
>JAQQSZ010014028.1:0-11617 GCA_028646595.1 Phalanger gymnotis
TTTCTCTTATCAGATTTGACCTTAGGAGGGAATACCATACATACTCAATTGGGTATCTTTCCCCATGGGAAAGAAGGAGGAAGAAGATAAAAAAGGGGTGATGATAGAAGGGAGGGCAGGTGGGGCTGGAGGTAATCAAAAACAAACACTTTCAAAAAGGGACAGAGTCAAGGGAGAAAATTCAATAAAGGGGGATAGGGAAAAAAAAGAAATGAGGCCTTTGTCAGAAATACTGGCTGTAGAAATTGTTTCCAGCTTTCTGCTTTCCTTCTAATCTTGGTTTCATTTGCTTTGTTTGTACAAAAACTTTTTAATTTAATGTAATTAGAATTGTCCATTTTTCATTTCATAATGTTCTCTATCTCTTGTTGGCCACAAATTCTCCATAGATCTGACAGATAAACTATTCCTTGCTTTCCTGATTGGTATCACCCTTTGTATATAAATCGTGTACCCATTTTGACCTTATCTTAGTATAGTGTGTGAGATGTTGTTCTATGCCTAGTTTCTGCCATGCTATTTTCCAGTTTTCCCAGGAGTTTTTGTTAAATGGTGAGTTCGTATCGCAGAAGCTGGAGTCTTTGGGTTTGCCACCTGTAGATTATTATAGCCATTTGTTACCATGTCTTATGTACCTATCTTATTCCACTGATTTGACAGTCTATTTCGTAACCAGTACCAAATAGTTTTGATGATTGCCTACATTATAAAATGTAGTTTTAGATCTATTATGGCTAGGCCATGTTCCTTTGTATTTTTTTTTCCACTAATTCCCTTGATGTGCTTGAGCTTCTGTTCTTCCAGATAAATTTTATTATTTTTTCTAAAAAGAAAAAAGATAGATTGTGGACATAATGTCTACCCTTTCTAAGATCAGTGCGGGTTATTAAATTTACTCTTGACCACAGGCAATCTGCTACTTGACAGACCACAACTCAGATACAGCCCAAAGACTCACAAGGAACAGACATAAGTTTTCCTACAACACTAACAAATGAAAAGGGATGATAACAGAAAGATAAGGATATCTGCCCTGCCATAAATAGCAAATTGTATCTAAGGATATTCTTCAATGCTAAATTATAGAATCTGTAATCATTAAATAATTATAGAAGATTAGACTAAGCTGATAGAGAAATTAGCAGTTTGTTCTGTTTGTGAAAAGGGAATTTTTGATATATGACAAAATCAGATTTCTTGGATACGAAATAAATGTAAAAGATATGGGGGTAAGCTACCCTCTAAAGAGATTTATGCTCTTCAGAAGCAAAAAGAAAGGATTTAGAAATTTTCTTCTCTAAGAACATTAAAATTGAATAGACTGTCCTAGAAAACAATGGAAAGAAAAAGAATTGATGAAAAGAGGCAATAGGTTTAAATCAGGCTGTCCTGTTGATGATTCTGAAGGGAAGCATAGTGTGGTGGGGAGAGACTAAGTCTTGAATTCTCTCGTTCGGCTATCATAATACAGGTAAATTGTCACCTGAGGACTATCTGTTTTATGTAGAATATTGGAATATAGGTCTGGAATGTCCTCATTTTTCTACAGTTTTTATTCTGATCTTTAATAACTCCCCACTCAGAGTGTTTCTATATAAATAACAAAACACAAAAAGAGAATTGTATGATACCGTGAATCTCAATTTCATAATGCTTGCTTTTAAAAGAAAAAACTAATAAATTCCACATGCTACTTTCAAAACTGTACTGATTGTACCTTTCAAACTGCCTTTTGTCCTTTTCCTTTCATTGAAATGAAAAAACATCTTTCAATAGCTTTTATTTTGTCTTCACTAATGTTAACCAACCTCTCCATTCCATTGCCTTGACACTATTAAAAAAGGAAAGAGGGAAAACAACCCTGTAACTAATAATCATAGTCAAGCAAAATAAATCCATACATGGGCTGTGTCTAAAAACATATGTCTCTTTCTGCCCCCTTGAGTCCATTATCAGGACTCCATGTCAAGAGCTAAGTAACATGTTTTATCAGGTTACCTGGAGACATTTTTATTTCTTCATTGATCAGAGTTCTTAATACTTTCAAAGTTGTTTCTTTTTGTAATGTTATTGCATGAATTATTCTATTCATTTTCCTCTGTACATAGGACTTTTTGTAATGTTTGACCTTTTACTTACAGCATAATAAGATTCCATTATATTAATATAATACAGTTTTTCCATTCATTCTTCTATTATCAGGCAACCCCCTTAGATTCTAATCCTTTTCTTTCTTTTTTTTTTCCTTTTAGAGCCCTCCCCCATGAGGAAGTTTGGTTTGCTTATAATCATTCCACCTATGATTACATTTTCTCTTAAATTTCCCTCCCATTCCTCATTGTTTTATTATTGAGTTTAAGGTACTTCTAAATGATACTAAATGAACTTTTTTTTTGTAGGTATGTGTTTCTTACATTCAGTGTTAAGTACGTGTTTGTATGCTCAATTCTCCTTTGTCTATTTCTAATAAGAATGTGGTAATTTGAAGATTATTTCATGTATTCCCTTTCTCTCCATATATTTACTCTTCTTATTATGAAGTTCTATCTTACTTTTTATCCTCTCTTCTTTTTTTTCCTCTGGGTTCTTAGAACAATATCAAGCCACCTCCATGTCTTCTCATTTTCTCATTTAACTCCATCAATTTCCTTTGAAGACATTAAGGTCTGAAAGGAGAATTGTCTCTTCCCCCCCATTAGAAAGTTAGTGTTACATCATTATACATCCCGTTTTCTCTCTGGACTCTTACATTTATATTACTGCTACTTCTCAGCTTTGGTTTTTTCATTGTTAGTACTTAAAAATCCTCTTTTCCATTAAAGGTCTATTTTTTCTGTAAGGATTATATATGCTCAGCTTTTCAGGGTAAATTATACTTAATTTTAAGCAAAAATATTTTGCCTTTTGGAATATTATACTCCAAGATGTCCTTTCATTTAGAGGAGAAACTGCCAGATTTTGTGTGATCCTAATCTTGGCTCCTTAGTACCTGAATGTTTTGTTTCTGCTTTGCTTGCAATATTGTTCTTTAATACAGAAGTTCTAGATTTTGGCTATGATATTCCTGGGACTTTTGCTCTTGTGCTCTATTTGAGAAGATTAATCAGTGGACTCTTTCTTATTTCATATTGCACTCTTGTGATAGTGGTTAGAGGGTTTTTATATCTTTTTTTTGAAATATGTTGTCTCTTTTAGGTTATTCTCCTTCAATTTCTTTCCTCTAGAAATTTTATTTCATTTTCTTTAAAAAAAAATCTGCTTAATTTCTTCTAAGTATTGATTTAATACTTGAAAAATACTTTTTATTTCTCTATTTGAGCCTCTATTTGTAGTCTTTATGGAATTAATTTCTCCTTCTTGGGTATATTTTGGGCATATCTATAACTACAGTAATTTTTTTTTTTAGAAATACAAATCAATATCTTGTTTGGTTTACTTCTGTCTCTAACATTAGTCCCTGAATTTCAGATTGGTGCCAAGGTGAGGTTCTGCCTCATATTGCAATTTTAGGTTGGGGTGGTCAGCCATGTTTCTTCTTACTCTGGACCATCTGTTTTCCTACATGGACTTCAACCTCCTGGAGTTAGACTAATCTGGATCTTTGAAGTTCAGAACACTAGATCTTCATAGTTCTCTGTGATATTCCAAGACAGAGTGCTAGGGACCTTAGAACCTATGACTATTGAATTGTTTCTCTGCCCTGGTTGTTGTTATGCCTGGTAACTTCCAATATTGTCACCTTGGGTTTCCAAATACCCTGGGGATATTAGACCTCACTGAGAATTTCTCTGCAGCTTCTAGACACAGAGACTTAGAGGCTACATGGATCCCCTGCCTGTATTTAGGTACACTGACAAGCTACTTGCTTTTTTGCCTTCACTGGTACTAGCTTTGTTGGAAGCTCCCTCCTCTAATCACTGTGGGCTTTGGAATGAATTCTTATGTAGTAGTACTGTGGTAGAAAACATCAGTTACTTTCATTTCTCATTAAATTGATCAATTACTCTGGTTGAATGTGAAGTATCTACCTGGATTAGGTATGTGGAACTGAAAAGTCTACCTTCAGGTAGCCACCTTGCTGGACATCCTTCTAATTTCACAGATGAAGAAATTGAGCCTCAGTTAGGTTAAGTGACTTGCCATTGGTCACAACACCACTAGTAAATGTCAAAAATGGAATTTGACTTCCGATTTCCTGACCCCCAATGTAACATACCTTCCTCAATACCAAACTACCTCTCTAAGATATCCTTAGCTCTGGAAGGTGTTGACACCTCATTATGCCACAGAGAGTAAATGTGTAGGAAGTTTATGAGTAGTGTAGATATATAACATAAAAGGACATATCTTTTAATTGTATAATTACCAATAAATGTCATGTCTACAAAAATTCATTAATTTCCCTTGAGGCCACACTAGAACACGGGATCTACATAGCAGCTTAGAGTTAATAAGGACCATAGAAGTCATCCAATACATTCTTTTACCCTGTTCAGGAATTCCTTCTGCAACACCATGTAAAGGTGGTTATCTAGACTCTTCTTAAACACCAATGACAGGAACCTCCTTCCCTAATCAGGCAGTCTCTCCTCTTTCATATTGATCTATAAGTTGGAAAATAGACTGTCTACTGTGCTTGGAGCATCCTCCTTCCTAGTCTCCACAGTTTGGAATCTCTGGCTTCCTATAAATTCAGTACACATAGCTTCTACAAGAGGTCTTTCCCATGTCCCCTATGTATCTTACTCTCCAATAGATAGCTCTTCCTGCCCCTGACTACTCCATAGGTTATTAGAGGTATGAACACTGTCTCCCACATTAGAATTCAGGCTCCTTGAGGGCTGGAACTATTTTTGTTTTGTTTTGTTTTTTTTTCTTTGGATCAGCAATGCTTAGCATAGTGTCTGGCACATTGGATATTATCAATAAATTATAAGAAGGAAAATTTAGATTCAACATAATTTCTGTCCATTTGTTTTAGTTTAGCCCTCCAAAGTTTCACATATTATAGCTATAGCAGTCCTACAAATATTTGAGGAAAGCTACTGGGATCACCAAGTATTCTCATTTCCAGGATAACCATTGTTCCAAGTTAAGTATATTCTTCAAGTGCTCTTTAGGTGACATACTTTTATTTATACTCCTCATCCTGACCACTGTCTCCCAGATGCACTCTAGTTCATTACTGTCTCTCATTAGAGATAGTCCCCAAAACTACACAGAATGTCACAGAACTTGGCCTAATCAATGCATACTTCATGGAGAATAGGCTTATTTTTGAAAAGTTAAATCTGACTTAGAGCCTGAGACACAGACAAAGGGATTTGTTATTTCCTACATTGTGTGATCTCAGAGCAGTAAGTTCCAGAGTCTGTTGGCATGGAGACCACCATATAACAAGGTACGTTCCCATGAAGAACAGTAGGAGCAAATGTTGTTTCTGTGGAATGATTTACAGGTCCCCAAGTGAGAAGAACCTGGTGGTTTTATATAGTGCACAGAGAAGCAGGAAAGGCAAAACAAAACTGGCTAGACATCTGTGTAGGAGAGGGAGGGAGGACAAAGTGCTGATCCTCAATACATAATAGTGTGCACACCTGTGCACAAGCACATCATTTGTTTTTTTCTCTCTGGAGTAGAAATATATTTAAATATGTTTAGCTAGTATTTTCACAATGTTGAAAAATGAAATGTCATTTATATCAAGTATAGATTAGAGAACTGAAAATTAAATGTAGAAAATACTTAATTTGCAAAAATGCAATCTCAAAGCAATTTTTAACTTACAAAATGCATTAAATGGTTATAAAAACAAATTATGTGGTATTGCAAATAATAATTCAAAGATTTAGAATAAATTAAGTCTTCAGTACACTATTGTCCTTCATTTGTTAAAATGTATCATCATCATCATTGTCACAATAATCGGTAATATTTAGAAAGTGCTTACTAATTGTTAAGCACTTTTCAAGTTTTAGCTTATTTGATATTGATCATAACTCTTTGAGGGAGGTGCTATTATTATCTGCATCTACCCATGAAGAAACTTAGCCAAGCACAGATTAAGTGAATTGTCCAAAGGCCAGTGATCTAGTAAATGTCTAAGACTAGATTTGAACTGAGGTCTTCCTGACTCTAGGCCTGACACTCTATCTACTCTGCCCTACAGTATATACTTTTTCATATTTATATATACATAGACAATTTAATAACCTTAAAACAACACAAGACCTTTAGGACACCAATATATAGATTGGGGGAGATATTAACTCTGGTTTAAGACATACTGAGTTTGAGGCAGCAGTATGGGCATCATGTCCAAATGAAGGTAGTTAGGGATTTGGAACTCAGGAAAGATGTTACAGATGGATATAGAGGCTTAAGACTAATTTTCATAGAGACAATTGAAATGAAATACGAATAAGATATATTATTTTATTCTTTATAAAATAGCACATGTAATATGTATTTTTAAACTAAATGGTTTAAAAACCCTCCTAAATATAAGCCTTGTTTGCTTATGAATATCTCTAACCTCCACTAAATTCCTGTTTGAATGCCTTGCTGTAATATATAGCTGACTCTTAGTTCCTAAAAGCTTTGCCAGGGAAATGAAAGTTCCAGGAGGTCATACCAAGCTACCCACTGACGGATAGTGTATCTCTATTATCCAAGAGCTGGCCAAACTTGGTACAGTCAGATCTATCTTTTTTTTTTAAGTCTTAATAACATTTCATAGTTTATGACTTGGATCAACAGAGGTAGTTTTCAAGCTGACAAAGTCATGGACATTTCAAAATATTAGCATATTTATATTTACTGAGGTATTTTCTGGCCCCAATAGTAGGGAATCCAAGTGATCAACTAATTAGAGAAGTCTGGTAACATACTTTGACTAAAATTCAGTTGGAAAAAGCACCGAATCTGGAGTAAGAGGACCTGGGTTCAAATCATGTCTCTAAAATTCACTGTCTGTGTGGCCCTGGGCAAATTATTTAATCATTTTGGCCCTTGTTTTTTTCACTTATAAAATAATGGTTTGGCTAGACAGCAACTGAAGCCCTACCAGCTCCAAATTTATGATCTTAGGATCTTTGTAAGGCTAAACTGAATATAGAGCTGTGTGTGTGTGTGTGTGTGTGTGCGTGCGCATATAGATTATATAGACATACATATACACACTGGCACACACAAACATATATACATATATGTATATATAATTATCACATATGCACATATACAGAGCACATATCTATATTTAATGAAAAGTTTTTGACTTTGGTGGCATTTAGCAGTTCTTTCATACACTAATGCTTAGTGTTATGAAATAGTCAAAGAAAAGTTAGGACAGAGACAAACTGAACTGAAAGACTGAGTCATCACATTTGACATAGTTCATAAAAAGGTTTCATAAGTGATTGGTCAGTGGTTTCTAAGTCTCTATCTCCTATAATTTTCCTAGATAATCAGAATAAAGCAGTTCCATCCAACTTTTCCCTGAACATATCCCACTATGAATTATAGTCCATGATATATATACTAATGAGCATTAGTACACAAAAATGGCTTTTCTTATTCCTCTGCAATAACCCCAGAAGGCCACATCATAGTTCATTTTGTTTATCAATATAGAAGCCAGATAGAAAACAAATGAAGATGTTTTTAAGTACTCAGAAAGGTATTTCCATTACCATGTTATTATAGTTGAAGAGAAGACACTGTTCTATACTCCTTGAGAAAATGCAACACGAAATGTTCCCATCCCCAAGAGGAAAGTTGTTTAGGCTGAAGAAGTCAGTGTTTAACTTGTAATCATGGAAAGCTTACACGTGGCCCTCTCTGAAAAGCAACTTATAGTCTGTATTCTAACAAAGTTTACAGGGAAAATAATGCCTGAAGAAGAAAGTTTAAGGTGTTCCTTTGCTTTGAGAATGCAAAGTGAGAAAAATTTAAAAAAAAATTTTAAGCAGTTTTGTTTTTCACTGAAAAAGAAAAACACACAAGTTTATAGATTTGAAGAAAGATTGGAAATAAATTGAAAGGACTTTTCACTAAGGGAGGGGATAAAAACAGAATCCACATAAATCCCAAAGGTTTTATTTTGCAGAAGCAACAGAAGTGTATATTTTGTATTTTACATTTTTGCATTTTGTAAAAGGAATAAATAATATGAAACCTTATATAGATTTAAGAAAAAATGAGAATATCTAGAATGAAATAGAAGTAGCAGACCTGTAACTAGCAATCTTTGTGCTTGGGGCAAGTAGCATCAACCTTAACAGGGCCAAGAAGTAACAAAAGGGCTCAGTGAAAGACCACCTTGAGAACTCACTTGGAAGCTACATTGAATTTTTTAAGGTCCTGAAAGATGAAAAATTCTCTCAGAATACTCTAAATTCACCACTTTTAAGAAAAGTACCACTTGTCTCAACCTAGTTATGGCTCTGAAAAACAGTAAATACATGGATGCAGAAAATATATCCCCAAATGGAAGCTCTTTTCAATCCAAAATTATTACTTATAATTTCTTATTCTTGAGAAATAAGTAAGAGTGGTTTGCTGTACTTTGGCTGGCCCTCAGATTGCCATTGTGAAAGGAAGATTGAAATATACATAAAAGGAAGAGCATATGAAAAAGAGGAAAAGGAGGGAGGGAGGAGAGAAGAAAGAAAATATTTGCTTATTTAGTACAACATTGAATCAACCTAACCTCAGAGATTAAAGAGAAGTAACTGTCACTGATTCAACTCAGCAAAGTATTAAACAATATACCATATACATAGTAATAGTTTTAACTAATGTCTCTAAGAAAATGAATTTTAAATCTCTGTCTCCAGCTCTATCTATATCTCTTTCCTAAGTTCCAGCTTTACTATCTCCTTTCTTGTTATTTTTACATTGTGTCTCTCTTGTTGCCTCAAATCCAACATACCCATCAAAAAACTCAATACTCCTCCCAGAAAAATCTATGTATTCTACAAACCTTTAAATGTTATTTATTTCCAAAATTTTCCAGTTGTAGCCTCATATTCTTGGATACTCACAATCAAATCCTAGAGACAACTTTAAGTTCTATCGTCTTCTTCCCATGTCCATTGTATTCATTCAATTACCAACTTTGGTGATTTTCACTTTATATTATCTATCATATGTGGACATCTGCCCCTCCTTTTCCATTTACACCTCAATCCAGAACTATTGTCATAGACAAACTAGCCTATCTAACTTCAATATTTTCTTTCCTGCAATACCATTAGCAGAAGACAACCCAATTTTTCTAAGATACCTTTGTGTCTGTCATGGACCTTTTCAAAGACATTCTACAACTCTCTTTCAGAGGATAAAGTCAAAATGTCACAATTAAGCATTCAAAAGACCACCATAATCATGCCCCAGCATAACTTTCCAGTCTTATATCATGATATTCCTTTAATTATATATATATATATTATTTTATATCTATATATATATAATTTTAGCATTCTTGTTTTTTTTTTAATTTTGAGCTCCAAATTCTGTCTCTCCTTACAAGAAAGTTACATTAAACATACATATGAAATCATGCAAAACCTATTTTCATATTAGCCACAGTTCAATCAATCAATGGACAAATAAATAAAGTGAAAAAGGTATACTCATACTCACAATTCATCAGTTCTCTCCCTCTGGAGGTAGATAATATTTTTTTTTCATCTGGGTCCTTAGGAATTGTGTTGATCATTGCATTTATGAGAGGAGAAAAGTTTTTCACTGTCTATCATCATTATAATATTGCTTTACTGAGTACAAAGATCTCCTAGCTATTCTCATTTTGTTTTCCATCAATTCATTTAGGTCTTGTCATGGGTTGTTGTTGTGGTTTTTTTCCTGTAATCACTCCCTTCGTAATTTCTTATGAGAAAATAGTACTCCATCACAATCATAGGCCACAACTTGTTAAGCCAATCCCCAATTACTAAGCCTCCCCTAAATTTCCACCACAAAAAAGAGATACTATAAATATTTTCAGACATATAGGTCCTTTTCCTTTCTCTTTGAGCTCTTTGGGGTACAGACCTGGTAGTGGCATTATTGAATCAAACAGTATGCACAGGGGCAGAGCTAAGATGGCAGCTGGAAAGCAGGGACTTGAGTGAGCTCCCACCCAGCTCCCTCCCAACATTTATGAAAATGGCTGTAAACAAATTCGAGAGCTGCAGAACCCACAGAAAAGTATAGGGAAGCAGGTCTCCACCCAGAACAGCCTGGATGGTCCCTGGGCAAGGTCTATCACACCCTCCTGGGAGCAGAGCAAAGGAGAGCCCAGTGTGGGCAATGCCCAGACCAACCAGACCAGGAGCCGAGCAGAACAGGCCCTAGCACCCTGAGTCAGTGATCTGTGGCAATTACCAGACTTCTCAACCCACAAACACCAAAGACAACAGGGAAGGTTAGTGGGAAAAGCTGCAGGGACAGAGTGAAAGGAGTTGGCGTTTTGGACACTGCCCCTGGGGGCAATGGAGGTGGTACATCTCTGAGAACAGAACTGCAGGTGCAGTTGCTTCCTGACCCAGGCTCACCTGGTGGGAGGAATTAAGTGGGGGATCAGAGCAAGAGTGCAGAGCCTGCTAAAGAACTGAGTCCCAGTTAGAGTTGGCAGGTCTTGGGGGAGGAGGAGCATTGGTGTGGCAGAACTTGCTGTGTAGAAATAGTTCTGAAAACAACAGCACAACCCTTCAAGCTTTGGACAAAGTACTCTCTACTCTACAAGCAGTCATAACCCGATGAAAAACTCAAGGGTCAAGTAGTTGGCTGGGAACATGGCCAGACAGTGAAAACAGACTCAGATTCAGACTCAGACTTTGAAATCTTTCTTTGGTGACAAAGAAGACCAAAACATACAGCCAGAAGAAGTCAACAAAGTCAAAGAGCCTATATCAAAAGCCTCAAAGGAAAACATGAACTGGTCTCAGGCCATGGAAGAGCTCAAAAAGGATTTGGAAAAGCAAGTTAGAGAAGTAGAGGAAAAATTGTGAAGAGAAATGAGGATGAGAGAAAACCATGAAAAACAACTCAATGACCTGCTAAAAGAGACCCAAAAAAATACCGAAAAATATACTGAAGACAATAACACCTTAAAAAATTGACTAACTCAAATGGCAAAAGAGCTCCAAAAAGCCAATGAGGAGAAGAATGCCTTGAAAGGCAGAATTAGCCAAATGGAAAAGGAGGTCCTTAAAGACCACTGAAGAAAATACTACCTTAAAAATTAGATTGGAGCCACTACCAGGTCTGTACCCCAGGAGCAAGTGGAAGCTAGTGACTTGATGAAAAATCAAGATATTATCAAACAGAACCAAAGGAATGAAAAAATGGAAGACAATGTGAAATAGCTCATTGAAAAAAACCACTGATCTGCAAAATAGATCCAGGAGAGAAAATATAAAAATTATTGGACTCCCTTAAAGCCATGGTCAAAAAAGAGCCTAGATATCATTTTTCAAGAAGATATCAACAAAAACTGCTCTGATATTCTAGAGCCACAGGGCAAAATAGAAATTGAAAGAATCCACAGATTGCCTCCTCAAATAGATCCCAAAAGGAAATCTAGGAATATTGTCACCAAATTCCAGAGCTC
>JAQQSZ010014029.1:0-11617 GCA_028646595.1 Phalanger gymnotis
CACTCTCCGCTAGTCTCCTGGTCTGGTAGGTCTGCGTCTGGTCTGTTCGCGCCGTGCGCGCTGGGCTCAGCTCCGCTCCCTTCAGCTGGGGGCTGGGAGCTCCGTGTGGGACAGACCTTACCCAGAGACCACCCAGGCTGTCCTGGGCTGGAGCCCTGCTTCCCTCTGCCACTTTGTGGGTTCTGTAGCTCTAGAATTGGTTCAGAGCCATTTTTAATAGGTTTTTGGAGGGACTTGGTGGGGAGCTCACGCCAGTCACTGCTTCCCAGCTGCCATCTTGGCTCTGCCCCCCAATCCTGATTTTTTTGTCTTACCACTGGACTTGGATGACTCTAGAAGAGAGAGTGAGGCTGATGACTTTCTGGAACTCTGCCTCACTTAGATCCAATTCACATGCAAGTGAAAACATCACTCCCTGATGTCATTGGTGCCCTTCAATAATGAAGGATGAACAATAATAATTCGAACTCCATGAGGGCACAGAATTTTTTTTCAGTGTGATGATAGGATCAGACCTTTGGAGCTAGAAGGAACCTTAGGTGTCATGTTGTCTAAACTCCTAATTTTACAGACAAGAAAAATCAAGATCCAGGAGCTTAACCTGCTTTGCCCAAAGTCATTGAGGTTGGAGGTGGAAAAGCTGGAATTCAGCCTAGTTTCTCTCACTCTAAATCCTGTGACACATATTACAACAAATCTCTTTTTACCTTTATATCCCTATCACCTAGAACAGGGTCTTGCACATTGTAGGCACTTAACAAATGGTTTTTTGAACGATGAATTTTGAATTAGTTATATTAGACAATTAGGAGTTCAATACTTCAGTGGCTCATGATGGTAGTCGATGGGCAACTTCTAATATCCCTATTTCTGTTAATATCATTTACTATTTCTTCAGTCACTGTGCTCAGAATCTTATGTCCATTTTTCACTCTTTTCTCTCCCTTATCTCCTGTATTCACTCATTTCCCAGTGATACAATACTTTCATACTATGTATGCATTATCTCCTTCAATTATCTTTTTAAAAGTTATTTTTTTAAAAATAATTTGCTTTTATTCCTATTGCCATCACATTAGTTCACAACTCAATGACTTCAGTTCTAGGTTACTGAAATAGATTACTTCTCATCAGATCATCTAGATTACCTTATCATTTCCAGGTGGTTTTTTTCCTCATCTCCAGTATCTTTCTCCCTTCCAGTCTATACCAGACATCATAGTCATAATAGCCTTTTTAGTGTTCACTGCTCAATTACCATTAATGGATTCCTATCTCCCATCCAATTAGGTCCAAACTCCTTAGCCTGATACAGTATATTGATAAACCATCTTGGCAGCCGTATTTCACACTTTCACCCCTCCAGATAATCTAAACTCAGTTCAGGCTGCATATTTTTTGCCATTACTTGAGCTTACCCCATAGCACCTTACCTCAATACATTTTTATTTATACAGTTTCTTTGCCTTGAATGCCTTCTTTCTATCCATATCTCTTGGCATCCTATCCATCCTTAAAGGTGCCTATTCTATGAAATCTTTCAAACTCCTGATTGAAAATTATTTTTTTGCTGGACTTGTCATGGTACCTTGCACCTTTCTTACATAGTCAACATGCTTGATAAAGTGAATAGAATTCTGGATGTAGACACAGAAAGACCTGAATAGGAATCCTGACACTGGAACCTATAAGTTATGAGAGCTAATAGTCCTAAGCAAGTCAATTAGCCTCTTTAAACCTCAGTTTCCTCATCTATAAAATGGAATAATAGTGCCTATATTACTTATCCTATAGGCCTGTTATGAGTCTACAATAAGAAAACCTTATAAAACAGTTGGCAAATCTTAAAGCATTATTTAAATGCTTACTGTTATTAATATACTACGTTTTATATTTAGCTCCTTGATGTCCAGATCTTATTTCTATTGTGTATCTCTTAATTTGCACATTAATTAGGATTTGAATGAATCTTTTAAAATGAATAAATGAACCCCAGCAATACTTCCCTTTGGGTTATCTCCTATTTTATTCCAAAGCCTGGCTGAAACCACACTCCGTTTTATGTGGGCGAGAATTATTTTCATTCCCTATGCATAATAGTCCCTGTTAAATAATTCTTGAGGGAGGAAATAATTCTCTAAATAATTCTCTGTAAGTTCTTTGCAGCAGGCTGAGTCAACCACTCATTGTTGTAGAGGATTGGGGGATTTTTAGGGGGAAGCATAGGATGTTTCAAAGCCCTTGAATGTAAACATAAATCTCATCTGATCTCAGGCACCAGAGCAGCTATCAAAGGTACAATTCAGACCCAGAGGGGAAGATCTGGCACCAGATGCTGTCTATAACCTTCTCACACTACTCTGAAAGGAGTGCAGACTTACTACAGTAATTGATATATAGACTTCCCTAATTTATGATCTGATTTCACACTTAGAAACTGTGTGTATGGAAACCAAATCTGCTATACTTCAACTCATACTCTTGGGCAGGACCAGGAGAAGTCTGAGAAAATCATGTTGCCTATATTTCTCCTGGGTAATCTGAGCTGGGACTAAATTAGTTGTAAATTTCCACAGAATTCTTACATAGTAAGAATTTTCTAGAATTTTCTAGAATTTTCTGCCACTAGTATTCCTGTAAAGACTGATGAGATCTGGACAAAAGTCATACCTTCCTCCAATACCTCTCACCTGGTAGAATCATGAACCTTCAAAGCTTCTTAGGACTGGTTTCGATCCATCATGGGCCAGCTGGACTTGGAGCTGGCTCACTCCTTCTGCCCTCCCCAAATCATCATACTGCGAACTCCCAAACATTGTACCCACCCTAAACGGCAGAATGTGGACAGGAAAACAAGGTGAGACACATCTAGATATCAGATCTGTGGGAATGGTGAATAGAAAGCATAAAAAGGGGGAAACAGAGAGAGTAGAGTTTTTTCTCTCCTTATTTATACTCCCTGAATGCTTTTCTAACTAAAATTTATAACTGATACATCATTTTGTTTTCTGAAATATATATTTCCTGACTTGGAGTCAGAAGGATGTGTGTGTGTGTGTGTGTGTGTGTGTGTGTGTGTGTGTGTGTGTGTGTACATTTGCATGTGTTTGGTGGTGAATGGAGAGTACTCTACCAAATATACCCACAGGTTAGAAAAGCTCTGGTATTCATTTACAGGGAGGAAAACTGAGAACCAGAAAAGTGAAGTGATTTTTCCGTGGGCCGTGTATCTCTGTCTAATTAATATTAGAGACACTATAGGACTAGATTTCAAACCTATAAACTCCTAGTCATCTTTCCAGTATAGATCATATGAACATCAGACTCTATACTTTGGAACTTCAGATTTCCAAGTTTACCAATGCACCTAAAATTGTTCCATAATTCAGCTGGCTCATTGGGTTCCATGACATTATGTGAGAGCCATCCCCACCTCAATCATAGCAAATTACCTTGTATTTATTTTTTATATTCTTATGTATATACATATTGTCTCCCTTTCTGCACCCCAAGCCCCTAGAACATAAGGTCCTTGAGGTTAGGTACTGGTTTGCTTTCATCTTTGTATCCAGTACTATGCCTGGCATACATTAGGTATTTAATAAATGCTTATTCATTGATTCATATAAACAGATTAAAAACTAGTATAATTTCTTCTTCCATTTTTTAAAGTTCTGATATATAAAATGCACTGTGTAAACCCTGGAGAAAATAATAAATAAGTCACCCCTAAAAATAGATGCAAGTTAATGAGGTGAAGGATTCATCCCTGAGGGATTTGTAGGGCCATCTTTTTGCCTGGTCCATTAAACTACATCCTGTTTCCAGAGAGAAAAGGAGGGAAGAGTGATATGACCCAATGGAAAAATCGCAAAAACCATTGGTAGGAAAATACAGTATGGGAAGCTTTGAGTATTTCACTAGTTATATCAGTATTAACAAGCAGGTATCCTATACTAGAGAAAAGAACCTGTTCTTGAGAGAGCCATTGTAGCAGTTTAGGACAGAGGGAAACAAATTTCATGGAGAACAGTTATGATTCCCTAGTCAAAATCTCTAGGTTAGTACCAAATATGGTTCAGAAGGAAGCACAGATGAGCAGTACAGTTTTGAAAGTAACAAGCTGAATATGTTATATGATTTTTTTTTAAAAAAGCAGGTAGTATGATTTATGGTTTCACATGTAACTATCTTTTGTGCTCTAATTTGTATATGGAAATGCTCATGTTTTTAGTGGTGATGCTGTTTAAAAATATCCTTCAGATTTAGTAACATTTTTTGTTTCTGTGTTGCTGTTTACACTACTATTGAATCTTTTTTTTAGAGAAATAAATTTTCACATGTGTAGGACCATTAATCCTTATGTGTGCATGTGCATGAAAGAGGAACCTAGAAGTGGTTCCGAGGAAGTTAAATAAATAGTTCTGCATCTTTTTTTCACACTCAGCTCAGTAGCTCCAGAGAGCCTTATTTGATATCTTCACCAGATCAAACATAAGAAAATGACCGATATTTTTACCTTCAAGGATTGCTTCTAATAGAGCTGTTTCTATTCAAACCACCTGTGGTTTTTGGAAACCAGGCTTTCAAGACTTAGGAAACACTAGGCAGCCTCCCAAATTTAAAACCAAATGAAATGGCCAATAAAAGCATGGTCCATTAACCAATATGGGTACTGCTAGATACACATGTTTTTAAGGAGGGAAGAAAGGAGGGATTTGCTTTGCCATTCAGAGATCAGAGTAATTGAAAAGGAGCAGGACTGGAATAAGTTTTCTGAATTGATTCTTCTCACAAACTTATTCCCACCACCCAGTGGCTACCATTTCCCTTCAAGTCTTCACGACAACAGTCCCTTCTCTTTCTGGGGGCGCTGTACTGTTTTTTCCAACTATTGTTTCCTGGTCTTCTGGTGATTTTCAAACAAATGTAGGGCCTCTTGATACAACAGAGAATACAGCCAAACCAGAACATTTAAAAGGCTTATCGGATGACATCAAAAGTCTCTGCCCCCACTCTTCTCTCCAACCTCCCTTTGTTTTCCCCATAAAGCTTGACATCAGGAGAATATTCTTTTTCCTGGCCTACCTCCCTCTGCAACCTACCTGGGAGTCCTTCTAACTTTTATCCTGAAACCATGGAAAGAAAGTTCAAGAATAAATCTTCACTATTCCACAGAAGTGGGGAAAGAAGTGGCCAAAAACTCCAGACTGGGTGATACATTTGTGTCAGCTTTGTTCTCCATCGCTTTTTTTTTTGCCCAGGTAGTACCCAAGAGTCTGCCAGATAGTTTTAAAGGCTTTTTCCAAGTTTCACTATAGCTTCATATACTGCTTCATTGAGCTCCAGGGAATTCTATTGTCTTTTACTTGGGCTTCAACAGTCTAATAGAAGTCATGTTATGGGAACTGGTGCTGGGATAGGAGGAGCTTTCCTGGCTTATCAAGAAAACATAGTGTCCAAATGTTCTAAGCTAAACAACAGAGTCATGAGATGAAAAATAGCCACATTCAAATAATGAATGAGCAGCATCTCCTAGATTAGAAATAAATGGCCAACAACAAAAGTGACCTTTCCATAATATCAAAAGCCATTGTTCACAGAAGAATAAGCTTGTATTGAAAATTGACTTGAGCATATCAGAGGAAAAAATATGTTCACAGATATAGTAGATAAAAGTGTCTAGTGCATAGGGCTCTATGGTATTTTGGGTAATAAAGAGTTGTTTTTAATATATGCAGCTGACCAGTTTCAAAAATTTTGAATTCCATAAAATTTACATGAGGATAAAGTTATGCTGAAAACAATTTTATCTTTCCTAATGGTGCAGAAAAAGCTTCTATATTTAAGAGTGCCTTAGAGTCATCACTGTTAACATTAGTTATGAGTATACTTTTGAAGTAAAGTGGAAGCTCCTTAAGAGCAAGGACTGTTTTCATTCATTCATTCATTCATTGAATTTCCCTTTCTTGCCCTCCTTGGCAGCTGTATGGAGCAGTGGATAGAGTAGTAGGCCTAGAGTCAGAAAGACTCATCTTGAGTTCAAATCTGACTTCAGATACTTACTAGCTGTGTGACCCTGGAAAAGTCACTTAATCCTGTTTGTCTCAGTTGCCACATCTGTAAAATGAAATGGAGAAAGAAATGAAAAAACACTCCAGCATCCAGAAAAATTTCTTGGCAATGATGCTGGAGTGGTTTTTCATTTCTTTCTCCATTTCATTTTACAGATGGGTCATGAAGGGGCATGAAGAGTCAAATATAGCTGAAAAACAACAACCTTTGCCCATCTCCAGCTTGCAACAGCCCTAGGTTAGAATATCGTAGGGAGTAAAAAAATGCTTGCTGATTGGAATAGGGTGGAAGTTCTAATTAACAGTAGCTATATTCAGTTAATAGAATGCCCAAATGTAAAATATATAATGATTATATGATATTGCCATAATTGTGTAATGCATAAAAATTGAAATGTACTGTTCTAAGTATCTACTAGTTAAGTTTCATACAGAGAAGAAATGAGAAATTACAGGCAACATTGCCGAGTTAAGTTCATTTAATACTGCTACTGTAATGACCATATTTCCATGGCCTCTGCTAAAAGAAAGCAAAGACTTTTGAATTTCAAAACTGGAGATTACTGTCTGAGGTCATTGGATACAACCCCTCACTTTAGAAGAGAGTAAACTGAGGCCCAGGGAAAAAGGAGACATATCTAAGGCTCCCAAACTAGTAAATAGTAAAACAGGGACTAGAATTCATATTTTCTGATTGCTGGTGTACATTTGGATATAGGATTTCTTCTGTTTTTCTTTGTTAAGAGGGTAGACCCCGCAGGGATCACTTGGATAGACAACACATTGCTATGATCCATAGAGGAACACGGTACCCTTGAAAGAGAACTGGTCCTGGAGTCAGAGGACCCAGGTTCAAACACCAGCTTTGCCATTTCCTTGCTCTGTGACTTTGGACAGGGCCTTTCACTTCCCGGGGCTTCAGTTTCCTCGTCTATAAAACGAGGAAATTTTATTAGATGTCTTGATTCTAGATCTGTGATCCTGTGACCTCTTTAGCAAGATTAGACTAGAAACTCCTTGAGTCTTTGCATCCCTGATGTTACCTAGCATTCT
Organism: Phalanger gymnotis; assembly: GCA_028646595.1. NCBI lineage: Eukaryota > Metazoa > Chordata > Mammalia > Diprotodontia > Phalangeridae > Phalanger > Phalanger gymnotis. The sequence continues at coordinate 7,128 of JAQQSZ010014029.1, forward strand.
AACTTGCACATAGTTCAGAAACTGAAGAAACATCTGTAGTAGACTGGAGAGACACTGGATCAATGATATCTTTGGTATAGGAAACTCCCAAGAGAGGAAATTCTCTCCACTAATGTGGGTCATGAGCATCTACTCTGCTACTTATACTCATAGCCTTAGAGGGTTGCTTAGAGCACTGAGAGATTAAGTGCTTTGCCTGGGGTCCCTCAGCCACTGTGTCAGAGTCCAATACCCCCTGTAAAATAAATGAATTTTTAGAAGGGCTGATAGTTTGTCTGTGACATGTTCTTTTTTCTTTGCCACGGAGAGCATTGTTTATGTCTTTTTCAGAACCTTTATCTGAAGACACACACAGACACAGACACACACACATCCCTACTTTCATCAGGGTCGGTTTTGGTTGATATGGAGAAGCACAGACTTAGTTATTGTGCTCCTGGCAGGAGTCTGGTAATGGCAGATGACAGCTGTGTTACAGCAGAAGCTATGGGTTTCAGGGAGCTGCATCCTACAGCAAAGAAACTTACATACAACCCTGAGAAAGTCAGTGTTATGTTTCTCCCATGGGTGCCTGTGGCTACCTCTCAGCCTCCTTCCTTCCCTTACCACCCACTGTGTTCCTACAGTGGTTGGCACATATACCTTATACATACCTGCTAGAACAAATGAAAACTGGGAGGAAGCACCTCATGAAATCAATCCCAGGCTTCAGAAATAGCTCAATAAAACATGGACACCTGAAGGAAGGATAGAGATCAGTCTCTTGTTGAATGGGATGGGATGTAAGGTCATTGGCCTTATATTTTTTTTCCTTCTCTTTTGTAAGATCACCCCCATATTACCCCCTCTAATTTGCAAAATGATAGTGCCCCCATTTCAGGAAAAATACAGGGTATTAGCTCTGCAGGAGCTGTCAAATCAGACAGTAGCTACTTAGCACTTCAGGTTTCCAGGGGAGCAGAGATTAATAAATGGTCCCTACCACTGGGGAATGGAAAAGTATGTGGTGTGAGTTTGTTGGGGGAGAGGGAGTAGAGGAAGGTACAGCACAGGAGAATATCTGGTTTCCCATAATTTGCCCAGACACGAAGGAAAAAGATCCCTTGCTAAAGTTATAAATCTCAGGGTTGGTGATTTGGATGGTACCTGTCAGTAATATTCATGCAGACCACCCCTGGGGAACTGCGGACTGATCTAGTGCTCTCACCATCATCCCTTCATCTAGACATCATTTTTCAAGGGATTTGTTTTGCATTTTTCAATGTTAACACTAGAAAGAGGGAAAAGACATCAGTACTGGGAACAGCAGCAGTAGCACAGCTTGATAATTGGTTTTTAAATACATTGCTGTAAATTGATGCTATGGGTCTTTCATTCGTTTTCCCTGGAGAAATTTCAATCTTGTTGACGTTGAAGGGTGACTTTTCTTTCTTTAGATGGATATTAAGTGATAGCCTGGCAGCTTCTGGATTCCTCAATAAGAACTCTAGCAGGGAGAAAAAAAAAATTGTCTGGGGGTCAGGAGACCTAAGTTTTAGTCTCAGCTTTCTTAATGTGTAAACTTATGCAAGCTATTTCACGTCTCTGGGTATCAGTTCCCTAATCTATAAAATGAGGAGATACAACTAGACAACTCTGAGCTTGAAATTCTATGAATGGTATAAAAAAGGGAATGCACTGAGCAGCAACTGATTTTCTATCTAGCTCTGTTAGTGGATTTAGCTAAGAGCTACTCCTCCCTTCCATTCTCCTTCTGTTGTGGGAATAGAGTAAACCATGAACTTCTCTAGTCCTACTGTAGATGGGAAGTGGAGAAGGAGAGGAGGGAAGAGGCAGCTCTTAAAGTCATAAAGATCAACCACAGCATCTGAATAAACACATAGTTCTGAAATGGTTGGTGTTGTTCATTGGATCCTAGTTCTGGACTTAGAAAGGAACACTAAGCTATTATCTAATCCAACCCTGTTATTTTATAGCTGAAGAGAGAGAGGCTGGAAAGGGTAAAGTCACTTGTCCAAGGTACCACAAGTAGCAGAGTTACTACAAGGATTTAGGTACAGATCCTCCAGCTTCACATTCTACACTAAGAATCCTTGAATGAGGGGATTGCAGATGCAGGATTGGAAAGGACCTTGCAGACCATTGCCAACAAACAATAGTCATTGTCTTGTTTTGTCACTAACGATTTGTTTTTATGTGAAGTAGGAAGCTCACCAATGGAAAGGTGGGGAAGGGCCTTCCCTAAACAAACAATAAAAAGTTTAGTGGAAAAAAAGAGAATCGTATGGATCTAACTTTAAAATAGTGAACTTTCCAACAACCCACAGGTCCTGATGTGGGCTACAATGATGCTATGATGAAGAAGTGATTACATTTCATCATTCTCATAATTCTTGAGCCTGAGGTTGTCATTCTGATGGCAAATAAGACAAAAGAGAGTGAGAACAGAGGCATAGGAAGAATGTAGGATTACAATAAATCTGGTGACAAGTGAAACAAAGCAAAACAGTTGATCAGATTGCAAACATTTCTTAGAAGAGTCCAATATTTCACCAGCTCTTCACATAATGTTTTCAGTCTATGTTCCATGTGAATCTCTAATTTTTTAAATAATATTTTTCCAATTACAATTTTACCATTCCTTTTCTTAAAAAAATTTTGAGTACCAAATTCTCTCTCTCCTTTCCCTCCTTACCTCTCTGTTTCCTAGAAAGCAAGCAATTGATATATATACATGTGCATTTTTCACGTTGCCATATTAGTCACATTCTGAAAGAAAAGAGAAAAAATATGAAAAAAAGTGAAAATTACTATACTTTGATATGCATTCAGACTCCATTGGTTCTTTTTCTAGAGGTAAATAGCATGCTTCATCATGAGTCAAGTGTCCAATTTAATATGCATGGTGATTCACAATATAAAGTTATAATCAGTGGAGACATTTTGCCCTAAAATGGGGAGGGGGAAATGTTTTTAATATTGAATACTATATAATTCATTTTGTTTACTGGATACCTCATTAGGAGACTGCCATTATTATCAGGGTTGATTTTACTTATGAAAAAAGTGAGGCAGAGCTAAAGCAGTAAATCCCTTGTCCAGAGTCATTTATAAGAAAAGGAAACCAGCTATTCTGATCAATCCCAACCTCTTTTTGTTTCTTACATGTTGGTCTCTCAAACTAAAACAACATTGCAATATATTTCAAAGAGAGATGAGTTTTCCAAGTCATTGCTGTATCACTAGAGGTTTTTGTTTGTGAGATGAGCCAAGCAAGGAGAAAACTTGAGTCCGGACTCACTGCTCTGATGTTTTAACTACATAAAGAAAAAAAGGGAGACATTTGACAAAGTTTTACATTCCTTCAAAAAAAGTACAAAACCAAATTGTGGCCAAGCTAAGTTGAGATGTTTTTTAAATTAAGTATTGCATACCCCCTATGTTCTCTTCTTTTCGGGATTTTTATCTTTAATCTATATATTATTAAAAACTAAGCCCTCCTATTATATTACTGCCCCCTACCTCCATCATCACAAGTGATTTTATAGGCAAAGAAGAAAACAGCAAAGAAGAAAACAGAGTTCTCAGGCTTATTTGAACCCATATAAAATGTCTTCTAAATAGATCACTTAGTTCTCTTTATCTCTCTCAGCTATAAGTAGAATATCTTGGTGTAGGGACAGGAATGGGACAGAAATTTAGTTAAATACACAAAAGCCTAGATCAAAACCCAAGGGAGATGAATCTTGGGCTCCTAAGTCAAAAGAGCAACTTGTTAGTGGAGTAGAATTATTGTCACCATTCACTGAACACCTTTTATGTCCAAATAGCTATGTTAGCCATTGACAGCTACCCAACTAGACTAAACTTCAGAGAGGAATGAACAAAAGCCCTGATTTTCTAGGAACATTAACCTTTAGGCATGAACAAGATTTGTTGAATAAAGACAAGGGCAGGTATAGATAAGGCAAACCTATTGATCTTGAGTGATTTCAATTATCTAACTATTGACAGAGATAATGGTGGCATCATTAAGAGAATGAAGGGCCCTGGGGGTAGGACAGATGTGTTTATCAGAAGGTATTTTTCCAGAGCAAAACAAGTCTAATGTCTCTTTGAAGAATCCTTATAGATGCTAAATTATGTCATTTCATATTTAGTCTAGTTTCTAGGCGGAAATGGCCAGTTCCTTATGCCTTTGTAGAGCATGATCTCTGGTCTCATCACCAACCTGGTTGCCCTACTCTGTATACTTGCTGGGTTCTTAAGAAAAAGGAGAGGGCTAGAACCAAATGTGCTTGTCTCTCCATATGTGGTCTGATTAAGAGCAGAGGGAAGCCTTCTATGCCTTTCTTTATGAAAATTTACAATATATTAACTCTCTTTTTTCTGCTTGAAAGAAGATTTGTGAGCTGCATCAGTGAAGGAAGGATCTGTGCCAATGATACTATGGATTTGGAGAGAAAGTGGAACAATGAACTTATATGTTT
>JAQQSZ010014030.1:0-11617 GCA_028646595.1 Phalanger gymnotis
GCTTGGTGTGGGGGGAGGCCAACTTCCCGGTCTTTCCTACCCCCTTTCCCAACTCACAGGCATGCGGGCTGACTCCATTCTATCGATCTGCCCGGCCTCAGTCAGCCGGTCCATTCAGCGAGTGACATATATTAAAAAAAAAAAAAACCCACTCACTCAGATTCTAGCAGAGCCAGCCTGAAATATGTTATCGTGTATGTTTACCTACTTGGCAATATTTTGAGGACTAATTAAAGCCAGCCCCCTCTCCTCCCAAAAAGAGAACTCCTCAGTAGCCTCTCACAATGCTTAAATTTTCTAACCCTTAGAGTCATAAGGTCATAGATTTAGAGCATGAAGGGGTCTTGGAGATCATTGAATCTAGCCCTTTCTTTTTACAGTTGAGGAAACCAAGGCAAACAGCCATTCGATGACTTTACCCAAGGCCACACAGCCAGTAAACATCTGAGACAGAATCGGAATACAGGCTTTTCCCAACTATACCCACTATATCATACTGTTTCCATATGAGAACTGACTACTAGGGTATGGTAGAAGTCTCAAACTCACACTTACACTTAGGACATACATTCAATAACCACAGGGTCACTGAATTAGAGCTAGAAAGGATTTGGGCTCTAAAAGCCATCGTGTCTAATTCCTTCATTTTTATTGGTTTGTTATTAAGAAGATGGTCCTTTGTTTCAGGCAGACATTTTGGAGTCAGTTTCTGGAGTCAGTTTCCCAAGGATCATCCAACTTAGTCTTCTCCTCTTCCATTCTGGGCCCAGCTCATTGTCCTGCACAGTGCCCAACCAAGAGGTAGGTACTAGTGACCCATTTCTATGGATTGTCCATCAAACTGCACGAAAAGCTATTAAATGTTATATAGGATACAAATGATGGTGATGTTTGTTGTTATTTGTCTCAGTCATGTCTGTGACCCCATTTGGGGTGCTCTTGGCAAAGATCCTGGACTGGATTGCCATTTCCTTCTCCAGCTCATTTGACAAATGAGGAAACTGAGGCAAACAGGGGTAAATGGCTTACCCAGAGTCACACAGCTAGTAATTATCTGAGCCCAGATTTTAACTCAGGTCTTCCTGATTCCAGCACTGGTGCCATCTATCTGCCCCAATGATTGTTTACAGATGATGAATCTGAGCCCAGAAATGTGGGTGATGTGACTTATAGGTAATTAACCACCAGGGGTAGGACTTGAACCCAGGTCCTCTGGCTCTAGAACCAATGATCTTTCCATCAGACTATAGGAGGGCTGGTTTTCAGGCCTAGTTCTGCCACTTCCTGACTGTATGATTTAGGTCAAGCTCTGCCACTTCCTGACAAAGCTATATCACTTTAGATGTCATTTAATAGTAATTTAATTTAATAGTAATATCTGCACTGTTGAGAATAGTAAAACTAGGAGAAGGAAACAGCCAGACTTTCAGATATGTTTACCTGTTAATTATCTCCAATTTTTCCTGTCTATAGATGGTACTCAGTTGTTTGCATGTTGTCTCCCTCATTAGACTGTGAGTTCCTTGAGGTCGTGGCCTATTTTCTGCCTTTCATTGAATCCTCAGAGTTTAGCACAATGTCTGATCCATAGTGGAGAAGCTATGTGGTAGATAGAGCTCTGGGCCCGGAATCAGGAAGACTCAACTTCCCAAGCTCAAATCTGGCCTCAGACACTTCTTAGCTATGTGACCCTGACCAAGTCGCTTAACCCTGTTTGCCTCAGGTTCCTTATCTGTCAAATGATCTGTCAAGAAAACCCCAAATGGGGTCATGAAGAGTCAGAATTGACTGAACAACAAACTGCATTAACCTACTGAAAATACAAGTGCGTTCAGAATAATGTTAATAATGGCTGACCTTCACATACCCTTTTAGATGATTAATCCCATTCGATTGTTTCTTTGACTGTGACTGGGTACATGAATAACCTCATCCATGTGGCTCCTCCTTCAAGGGGTGCAGATTGCAACCTATCATCCCTCTCTTATCCTATGCTAATTACCTCTGGGTCCTCCCATAAGCCTCCCACCAGGGATTCACCCAACATAATGGGAACCTTCCTCTAACACTCTTGACCTTGGGCGGCTGGCCCAGGACAGCGTGGCTGGGCTATCTTGAGACTCTAGTTCTACAATCGTATGACTGAAAACTCGGGGCTCTTTCTATCACCTCATAGTCAGGTGCCTTTCTGACATCCTTTTTCGCCTCTTCTCTTGTGCAACTCTCGGGAGATGACATGTTGCCGCCTACTCACACCCACTTCGCACCTCTCCATGTCCCTTTGGGAGGCTCTCAACTCTTCTTCTTGGTAAACTGTCATATTCCATGACTTGAAACTATGTATAGCAATGCTGGTGGAGTCTTATTGTTAAGAAGATGGCCCTGTGTTTCAGGAAGGAGTTTTGGAGCCATTAACAGCACTGTACAACTTCCCAAAGGCCATCCAGCCATCTATCCCTCTCCTGTTCCTCATTGTCTCGTGTAGCATCCATCCAAGAGATATGTACTGATACATCCGTTTTATGGATTGTCCATCAAATTGCATAAAGTGTTATATACAATGTTGATGATGATGATGATGATGATGATGGTAACATGCATGAGAAAGAGATTCCTAAGGTAACGTTCTGCTTTGCAGAACCGAATATTTATTTTATAGTAGACAAACAATATAAGCATAATGTGATCTACAGCTACTTTTTCTTTCCTTTTTTATGACTCAAGCTGTGGTACTTTATAGTCAAAAGCCTGCCTGTTCTCTTCTCCTGTTTATTCCTATTCTACATATGAGAGACCTCTGAAATACAGAAAACTGAAATGACTTAACCAAAGTCACGCAGCTAGACAGTGTCAGAAATAGGCAAGGATCACACAACTATCATAGTCCAGACAAAAGTCACTTTTCATCCATTTGGTTTGTTGTATGTAGATAGAGAGAACCCTCTTGAGTGGTAACAGATCTCTTTTAGGAGGCTCTGCAGTGTTCTGCAGAGGTTTTATGTAATTAGTACCATGCCATCTGCAACCAGGAGCACCTGTAGGACCTTACTATCTCTATCTGTCGGGGAATCTCTCTTTTTTTCTCATTTGGTTTCTGTGCTGGACATCCTTGAAGATACTGGCAAATGCCTTCAGCAAATCCACGTATTGGGTTTTATGCCTGATTACTTATTATTAATCATAGGACCATCAAACAAAATTCTCTCTGTTGTCCCCTCCTAGCTCATCTTCTGACTTTTCAGACTTCAAAGCTAGGTCTCTACAACCATTTTACCCAGGAATTCCCCTCAACACTTGATGGAACATTCTGGAACATCCATTTCCCCTGAGGCCTTCTCACCCTAGGATATCCTTCCCCATGCTGGACCCTTTCTCCCATTGGTGATTTCCTCCCCGGGGCCTTCATTTTAAGAAGGAGGCCCAGGTCTGCCACATCCTCATTGTTCTCCGGGCTGCACTCCTGAGTCTCCCAGACTTTCTCTGCTATCCTGACACTGGCTCCTTCACTAGTCTCCTCCTCCTCAATAAACTTTCAGCTTTCCTTAATGTGTCATCTTCCCCCATTAGAATGTAAGTTTCTTGAGGGCAGGGACTGTCGGGTTTTTTTTTCTGCTTGTTTTTGTATTCCTAGAACTTAGCCCAAATGTGACATATAGTAAATACTTAATTAATTCTTGTTGGCCTGCTTTGTGTTGCCTTGTTATTCCTTCTAAGGATTTGTCTCTGATATTAAATCAGATAAAAGATGTAAAACACTTCACAAACCCTTGTAAAATGTTTTGTAAACCTTAAAGTGTTCTATAACTGTTAGCTATTATGATGATGATGCGTGAAGGACCATTGATGGAGGAATCAGAGCCTTTAAGGCAGCATTTAATGTTATGGAATCTAATGCTTTTTAAAAAAATAATAAATTCACAATAAACACAGTGGGATCTTGCATTCTCTACTGTTTTTTGTGGGAGAGGGGATAATTGTGTAATGGTAAAGTTTTGGTCTACTATAGCATATGTGTATATATATATATGTATATATACATACACATATATATATACATATTATATATATATATATATCAATATCAGCTAGCCAATAAGCATTTACTAAGACTCTACTATGTACCAGTGGTTGGTTCAGTCATTTTTCAGTCATGTTCAACTCCTTGTGACCTTATTTGGGGTTTTCTTGATAAAGGTACTGGATTGGTTTCCCATTTCCTTCTCCAGCTCATTTTACAGATGAGGAAACTGAGGCGGAGAAGTGACTTGTCCAGGGTCACACAGCTAGTAAGTATGTGAGGCCAGATTCGAACCCAGGAAAATGAGTCTTCCCGACTTCAGGCCTAGTATGCCTAGCTGCCCTAGAGTACAACAAATATCTATTGAGCCCTTGCTGTGTGGTGAGTGCTGGGGAGATGCAAACCATAGGTAAGGTACAGGGCCTGGTTTTATGAAGCTTGCAGACTAGTAGAGGACCCAGATATCTGCAATATTACATAAGAGGCATAATCATTAAGCAAAGAGAGGTTTGAAGAGAAATGACCTGGAGTTGGGGGAGGAGGGCATGGAAGACGGTGTAGAGGAGGAAGCATTTGAACTGTGCTCTAAGCAATGAAGAGGTCAAGGGTGGAAGGCTTCTCCAGGCACTGAGAACAGTTGCATAAGGACCTGAGAGCATAGCGAAGGAGTGGGGAGGGGAGCGGAGAGATGGAGGAGGGAGGTCTGGTGAGGCCGAGGTAATCCGAGAGTGGCAAACTCGGTCTAAATTCCAAATCTGCCACTTGCTACCTGCATGGTCTTGACCAAATCACTTGACATCTCCAGGCCTCTGTCTATCTGTAAATGAGGGGGGTCAAAGATACTGACCTCTGAGACCCCTTCCAGTTCTAAAGCTATACCCAGCAGAGAGCTGGGTCCTCAGCAGAAGGAGCCCCCAAAACAGGTCGATTTTGATAGGGACAAAAGAGAAGGGTTGTAAATCTAGAGCCAGAAGCTAAGTTAGAGGTCATTTAGTCCAACCCCCTCAGTTTACAGATAACGGAAGGGAGGCCAAGAAGAGTTAATTGACTTACCCAAGGTGTCATTGAGAGGATCAATGTTTGAACCCAGGTCCTCCAAATCTATCATGCTTTCCACTGTACCGCACTGTCCATACCTTTTATAGTTCCCATTGTGATTATCTCCTCCTTTGAGGGCAGAGACAGTATCTGATACTTCTCTGTATCTCTCCCAAGCCCTAGCACAGGGCTCTACCCACAGGAATTAGTCTGAAGAATGGTAATACACTGTCCAGGGAAGACAGAAGGAGAAGACACCAGAGATAAATTTTGCTCACTTAATAGTTTTATCAAGGGAGTGTTAGTTTGTCTCCACGGGCCTCAGTTTCTGCATCTGTCAAATGAAGATGAAATGATAGGGGTCTCTTCTGGTTCTAATTCTTTGCCAAAAGCAACCAATCAACCAACAGTCATTTGTTAAGCCATTACTATGTATAAGGCGCTATACTAAGTATTGGACACAGACAGAAAGGAAACAGCCCCTGCCTTCAAGAAGCTTACCTTCTAATGTACAACATGCACTCATGAGTAAATGCAATGGCTCTCCATCCACTCTCTAGGGCCTATGAGACATTTTCTTGCTTCTGTGTCCTTGTGGGGAGTGGCAGGGTAGCCTCTTCCACCTGCCTATCCCATCACACAAGAGTTGGGGCGTGTGTACTCAACATGATGGAAGGAGGTCACTGAGAAGGAAGTAAGAGCCCCTAATATCCTTGCCCTAATTATTCCTTGAATCATGTGATATTCCCTGTTCCAAGTCTATTCTCCATACTTCTCTGCTTTATCAGCTATGTGGCCTAGTAGGTATCAGTTCAAATGCTGTATCAGATACTTAGTAGCTATGTGACCGTGGGTAGGTTACTTAGACTCTCTCAGTCTCAGTTTCTTCATCTGTAAAATTGACACACTAATTCCTTGTTGGTGAAATTGTGAGCTGATCCAACCATTTTGGAGAGCAATCTGGAATTATGCCCAAAGAATTATTAAACTGCCTATACCCTTTAACCCAGCAATACCACTGCTAGGTCTATTTCCAAAAACAATTAGAGAAAAAAGAAAAGAACCTGTGTCTTCTAAAATGTTTATAGCAGCTCTCTTTGTGGTGGCAAAGAACTGGAAATTGCAGGGATGCCCATCAATTGGGCAATGGCTGAACAAGTTGTGGTATGTGAATGTGATGGAATACTACTGTGCTGTAACAAACGATGGGCTTGATGAAATTAGAAAAACATGAATAGACTTGCATGAAATAATGAAGAGCAAAATGAGCAGAACCGAGAAAACACTGTATACAGTAACAGCGATATTGTTTTAAGAATGACTTGGAGCGAATAAATTATTTTGACCGTTATAAATACCCAAATTAACTATAAAGGACATATGAAGAAAGACGCTATCTGCATCCAGAGAAAAAACTGATAAACAGAAGTACTTATAAAATGATTTTACACACACACACACACACACACACACACACACACACACACACACACACACAGATATACACACACCTATTTGTGTCTAATGGTGGCCATGGGGGGGAGAGCAGGGAAGAGAGAAGAAAAAAAGAGAAAAAAAGAAATTTACATAACTTTATTTAAAAGGAATAGCAACTTGTACATAGTATATTTGCAGTTTCACGTGCAATAATCTTTTTATTATACTATGTTATGGAAAAGTTTGTTTTATTCCATAAATTGAGAATGAGACAATTTTTTAAAAAGGGAATGATAATAGCAATATAAAATATTCAAATAGGGTTGTTGTGAGAATCTCATGAGATAACATATATATAGTGCCTTGCAAACCTTAAAGTACTATATAAATGCTAGTTGTCATCAACATGAATATTCCCCACCCCGGGTGTGTTCCTCATATCCCACCCCAACAATATACCCTACCCTGGCCTACTCCCTCCCCATAGTTAATTCATATACATACATACATACATAAGTATGTGTGTGTATTCCCTGTCCCAGGTCTGTTCCCCAAATTTCTCTCTTCCATCAGTGTCTCTCCTGATCTCTCTCCTTATTGACTGTTTCCTTTCCGTGTATATGGGGAAGGGAGTCTCTGTTTCTGTTTCTGCTCCAGTCTCTCTTTTCTTTCTCTCCTTCCCCACCTCACTTTATGCACACTCCAGTCTCCTTTCCCCCACCTCTATTCCTGCCCACTCCCAACATAAACACAATTAGGTCATATCAATAACCCAACAAGTACCCTTTCCCCTCCATCCGTTCGAATGAAGCTGGGTAACCCCTGCTGTCTGGGTCAACATATAGTGCAGAAGGAGTCATAACTCCCAGAACTTTTGAGCTTCTCCTATGGTGGTTAGAGATGGATCATGAAGAGGGACCATCACAGCAACTAGAAGAGACCTTGGGAGTATCAGGCTGGGTTAAGGAGTAGAATTGTATCACCTAGTAAGCCCTCAGAAGCCTATGAGGCAAGAGGTAGTAGTGTCTGGACTACCACAGGGAGAGATTGTGTATGTGTTTTTCCCCTCCCCCCACCCCAGATGTTAGCACCCAAGAATACAATCCTGATCACACCATTCTAGTCACTGAGAATAGCCCCTGCTTTCAGGCATCAGGAAGTAGGTAGGAGGAAGATCTGGGGAACAAAGATGCTACCATACCATGTAGGTGACTTCCCACTACGCTTTCCCTAACATCCTCAAACTCTATTGCCTTATGCAGGTGGGAGGGTTTCAGCTTCCACTGGAAGGCCACAAAGGCTTTCCAATAGAACAGATCTGAAGAAACCCAACGAATCTGGAGAAACCCAAGGCCAATATTTCCTCCTTGGTGTATTTTTCAAATCTGGCTTGTCGTAGATGCTCTCTTCTGTCACCTATATAAAGACAACTTCCCCCATGATATAGACCATGACTTCCTGCCTAGGACCTAGGTTTCCCAGTTCTAGCTTCCTAGAACCACTACCTTTGTGGATTTCCAGCTTTCTACCTCATGTCTGCCTCTGGTCTCTAGCCCTTTTTTTTCCTAAACTGCTTGGCTTTCTCTCCCTCCTACTTACTATCACCTCCTAATGATTAACTCCTCTTGGCCACTGCAAAGGACAGAATATGAAGGGTAATAGTAGCCTTGAAGGCTGGGCTTGACCATGCTGCTTCAAGAGTCTGAGGATAAACGGTCCTGAATGGCCATTTTCTAGGGACCTCTGGCCCTCTAGAGGACAAGAAAATGTTATTGTCATATGCTGTTCTCTCCCAATCCCCCTCACTTGTTTGCTGAAAATCTACAAACAGAATAATAATAAACAATGGGTCATAAAATCACAGGATTAAGATAAAGTCCTCACCTGAAGGAATCACCTAGCCCCACCCCACTCCACCCCACCCCACCCCACCTCCTTCATTTTATAGATGGTAAAAGTAGGCCCAGAGGGGTGAAGCCAAGGTAACAGAGATAGTAACCATCCCATTCAAACTTTGTGCCCAGGTCTTTTGACTCCAAATCAGGGCTCTTCCTTCTATAACGATAAAAAATTCATTTCTGATTTGACATTGGAAAGCATTGAATTGTGAAAAGCTTCAATGCCATGGTGTGTGTGTGGGGGGGGGGTGCGCGCGGGTGAGTATTACGATTAATTGTGGGGAAAGGTGCTGGTTGGTGCTACATGCTATCTTTTGGGGCTAGGTGGCCTGAAGTTGAGAAGACCCAAGTTCAAATTTGACCTCAATTACTAGCTGCATTGATCTAGATGAGTCATTTAACTTTTGTCTACCTCAGTTTCCTCAACTGTAAAATAGGGACAATAAGAACACCCATCTCCCAGAGTTGTGATGATCAAATAAGATGAAGAACTTGGCACAGTACTTGGCACATAGTAGGTACTTAATAAATGCTTGCTTCCTTCCTTTTTTTCCATAACACTCTAGATTTTGACATCCTCCAGCCCCAACACCTATAGTGTACTCCTATTCTTTCCTACCTTGGGAAGGTACCAGTAGCAAAACCACCTCCTCATTGCGAGTCCTAGGGAAGCAAAGGGAGGGTGAGGGAGTAGTAGAGGAGGTGAGCCAAGAAGGATCTCAAAGCCAAGATAAGGAGGGGGATAAACTGCCACCAGTCCTACTCTTTTTGCCACCTTAAATGTTCAGTGTGGTACAATTCCTGACAGCAAAGATTACTGTGCTGTGAACAAAAGGAAAAAAATGTGGAAACCCCTCCATTATGGTCTATGGATTATATCCCTGCCTGTATTGTTTATTGTGATTCTAATAGTGGGAACAGTTCTAACACATGAATGAGAAAGAGAGAGAGAGAGAGAGAGAGAGAGAGAGAGAGAGAGAGAGAGAGAGAGAGAGAGAGAGAGAAAGAGAGAGATCTGGGAGCGTGTTGAGACTTGTGACTTGAATCATACAAAGCTGGTGGCCACCTATTCTGCCTACATATAAGGCCTCCCCTGTTTTGGAGATGGGGCAATTGGTTTTCCTATGTTTAAGGGCTACTATGGAAGAACAGCCGCCAGGATCCCAGGGCATGAGTGTGGGAAAAGGACCTCCTACCCAAACCCACCAGCCACAGAGCAGGGTGGAGGGGGGGTCGTGGGAGTTCCTGGCCAACAAGGGGGGCCCAGGAAGTAGGCCAGGCCTGGGGGTGGGGAAGGGAAGAGAGGGAAGAGAGGAAGAACAGAACAGGGCTGGGAGCCAGGGCATAAGGGGGGTTGGCTCCATTGAGAATGGGAAGACAAAAGGCTGGCCTCACTGGTACTGGGAGAGGGGCCAAGCCCAACAGAGAGGCCAGGCAAGGAGAAAGAAGAGGAAGGAGCAGCAATTCTTTTCTGAAGGCCTCTCTTACAGACATAGATAAATATATATAAATGGCCATTTCTCATCGCACCACAGAGCTATGCTGCCTAGTGGTACCAAACCATTGATCAGGAATCTCAGCTCTGCCACTAACAAGCTCTGCAACCTTGAGCAACTACAACACCCTGCTGCCTCCAGCCTCAGTTTCCTAGTCTGAAAAATGAAAAATTAGAGTAGGTAATCTCTCCAGTCCCTTCCAGCTCTAACATACTATGATTCTGTGACCCAGCTGCATAGAGAGAATTTGAATTTGTGGCTTGAACCTCAGTGCATGGACCAGACAGTGGGGTTACACAACCTTATCCAAAGGGCTCGAGGGGAACGGGTGCTTGTTGGATGGTGGCCATGATTGAATTTTGTCTGTGGAGGAGGCCGTGAAGGGTTGGGTGGGGGAAGGAGGAATAGAGGAGAAAGAAAGAAAGGGAGGGAGGGAGCAGGGAAGGGAGAACTGAGAGGGAAGGGCAAGGAGAAAGACGGAAAGGGAGAAGGCAGAAAGAGGAAGGGAAAGGGGAGGATGAGAGAAATGGGGAAAGAGAGAGGAGGAGGTGAAGAGAAGGGAAGAAGAAGAAGAAATTAAAAGGGAGGAGGAAATGGGAGAAGAGAAAGCCCATTGCACAGCCTTTTGCATAGAAAACATTGATCCTCCCACTTTCCCCCTGCCCCAACAGAATATAAGATCTTTTGTTTTGGTCTCCATATCTCCAGCATAGCACAGTACCCGGCTTGTAAGCACTTAATAAATGTTTGTTCTAATGAATGGAATTCTCTCTCCTAGCAGCTATGAAGAGCTAGGAGAGCACGATGCCTAGGCTGGTGGGCTTCCTGGAACAGAGGAACATCCACCAAACCTCCGTTTGAGACCTGGCTGTGATACGGGCTCTTTGGGTCAGGTTTCCACATGTAGAACAAAGATCCCCAAACCTTTGTTTTTGGCTCTGAATAGAGGACATTGGGACTTATTCCCTTTACATTGTAAACTCCCTAAAGGAGTTTTGTTTTATTTTATTTTGCCTTTGTTTGTATGCCCAGCACTTAGCATGATGCCTGGCACACAGTAGGTACTTCATAAATGTTCATAGACTGACTGCCTACCCAGAATAGATTTCTGCCTGGATTCTCAAGCACCTGCCTACCCAGAATCCTGAAGGTTGGAAGACTTATCTCAAGATCTCCTTGGCATTTCCTGCATCTGATTCCCCCCCCCATTTTTATCCCTGCTTCTATTTCTGGCTCCCAAAGACCCTTGAAGGGGAAGGATTCACAGGAAGAAATGTGTCTTAAGGTACGTTCTGTTACTGCCGAGATAGAACGCCCCCCCTTGCCCTGGAAGAGATAAGAGCACCTGCCTCCGCTTTCCCTCTGCTCTAGCAGAACCAGCATTAGATATGGCAAATTGGGACTGTTGATAGGGCGGGGTGGGGGGAGGCAGTGAACTCCTACGAGGAGGAAGGAGATCCTGCTCAGCCAAGACTGCTAAAAAAGAAAGGAAGGAAGGAGTGAAGGAGCGAAGGAAAGAAGGAAGGAGAAAAAAGAAAAGAAAAACAAAGACACAAGGTCCATATATGTATCATCAGTATGAAAGATTATGGGATTTGGAATCAGAAGACCTATGTTCAAAGCTTAGCTCTGCTATTAACTTTCTGTACAATTTTGGGCAAGTCACTGACCCTTCTTTCCCCTGTAAACAAGGAAGTTGGACTAGGTGATGTCTAAGGGACCCAATCCCA
>JAQQSZ010014031.1:0-11617 GCA_028646595.1 Phalanger gymnotis
AATTTTTTGGGTGAAGATTGCCAATGTGGACCCAAGTTTTCTGTTCTACCAATTATTTATGCTGCATAGACCAAAAATATTTCACAATTCTTTCTTTTCTTCTAAAGTGTTTAGGGAAATCCTGATGGAGTTCCACACTCTCTTTGGAAACCACAGGGTCCTCTGCCTCATTATGTGTTACCATATTTTCTTTTTTCTTGTGATAGTTTTACTAGATACCTGCATTATTTTGATTCAGCTGAAGTCTATATTCCATTCTATTACTAGTATCTTCTTTTTTGGGTCATTTGATTATGCTCAATTGTGTTTTCTTCCTCCTTAAATCTTTGATAATTTTAAATGCCTTTACTTATACAGAATTACTATTCACTTTCTGACTCCTTCCTCATTGAGTGTGATTTTCCTGGAGGCTTGACTTCAAAGTTTTCTCTGTCTCCTTGAACATCAAGAAATGTGTCCTCATAGTTTCTGCCCCCAAATTGCTTCTTATGGGTAGCAGGGTATTGCTGAACAGACACACACCAGATACAGAGCCTTTTCCCATTGGCTTAGTAGAATGCCACACATCCTCACATGATGATATCCTACCCCAAGTCCCTCTGTTCCTCAGTTTTCTATTTGATCTCTTGTAGCACAAAGCAATGCTACATGGCTATCTTAGCCAAAGCAAGCTTTTACTTTTTGGTTTTCAGTGACAAGGCAATCAAGTGGGGTCTGGGGACAAAGTTGAATGCTCTTGCAAGCCTATGAGTTACATTTTGCAACCCAGCTAAACATATTTGGCAAGAGGGAAAATAGTTGCTGAGTGAGTTTATTAGGGTTAGTTCATTGGGTGTTTGTTTAGACTTCTTGGTGTTCTAGACAAGGCAGATATGAACCTGCTTTATCTCTTATGCATAATTCATATTTCCTTGTAATTTTGAGGGGGGAAGGCAGGGCATTTGGGGTTAAATGACTTGCTCAAAGTCACAAAGTTAGTGTGTCAAGTGTCCGAGGCCAGATTTGAGCTCAGGTCCTCCTGACTCCAGAGCCTGTGCTCTACTTCCAGGGCTGTTGGTCTACTATAATTCATATTTTATAGAGGACTTAATGAAAAGATTGTGAGAATTCAGAAAGTGTCTTGTCCTGTATCCTTTGGGTCACCTGACCAAAAAGGGTCTCTGGCATAATTTTTAACATACTGCTAGTGGCTTCTGGCAAGTTACTTAACCTTCCAGGGCCTGAGTTAACTCACTTGTGAGATGAGTGTTAGAATAGATTTGCTTTAAAATCTCCTGCCATTGTAATATCACTTATATTTTATTATTTATATCCTCTATACTTTCTCTAGGTTATCACCAGTTATCAAATCAACAGACCAGGCCTTCTCTGTCTTGTGTTCTGGTATGCTGACTACTATAATGATTGTTAATTACATCTCATCCACAAATACAATCTATGTATAGATAGATATTTTTAACGTATTTGAATCATAGACACAATAGAGGACATGCAGTCAAACAGAGGCTGGTGAAGATTTATCACCTCTTGCGACAGACTATTCTTGAACATTTCCAAAGACAGGTAACTCATTATAGGAATTTTCATTGTTATCCAGTAATAATTTTTATAAATTCTTGCTTAAAATGAGCTAAAATCCACCTCACTGAATTTTTTCCAAAAAGTATTAATTCTATTCCATGAAGCAATGCAGAATACATCTATCCCTTCTTCCAAATGACAACCTGTCAAATATTTGAAGAAAGCTATCATGAGCCTTCCAAAGTCTTGTCTCCAGGCTCAGCATTCCATGTTTTCATATTTATTCCTCCTCTGACAACATCTTTAGATCTATTAGTATTCTGATTACCTTCCTCAGGATGTTATCAGGCTGTTCGATAACCTTCTTAAAATTTGTCAGATAGATAGATATTTCTTTATAATCAATACTTAAAAATTTAATGGATACTAGATCTCAAACTGAATTATAAGCCAGTAGTCAACAAAAACTATTTGATAAAGGCTAAACAACAACAAAACAAAGGTAGCCTAAAAAGAAGTAGAAACCACTGAAAAGAGTTGTTGAGTATTTGATAAAGCCAAAATGATCAATTAGTATAAAAAGGATTAACTTTGAGTCAAGAACTTCTAGGAAAACTAGTGAGCAGCTTGGTAAAATAAGATTTAATCGACAACTTACAATGTATACAATTAGAAGTTCAAATGACCATAAGACTATAACACACATGTGTATTTATGCATGTACATATATTCATGCTCTATTTATACTTGTTTCTATATAGAAACACATGTATAAGTAAACATTAATAATAATAATAAATACGTGTATCAATGTGTTAAGAGAGATGACACCTTTCACAGTTATGGCAAAGGGGATAATTATTATGACCCTAAAAATGATAGAAAACGAATAAAATAGAAAATTTTGATTATTTGCAATTTTAGGAAAGATTTCACATGAATCAAGTAAATGAAGTAAAGATACAAAAGAAGTGATAGTGGGAAAATTATGTGCTTCAAATGTCACTAACAAAATTTGATATATGGGGAATTACTAATACACACACACACTCATACACACACACACCCATATATAAATATACATATATATATACATACATAAATATATATATACATATATATATGAAACACTGAGTAGCCATTACCCAAATATATAAATGGTTAAAAGATGAGAAAAATAATTTCAAAACTAGAATTGCAGATTATAATTGGTCACATTCTCCAAATAATAATAGGAAATCAAAACAACAATTATGTTTTACCTTAACACCCACAAATTGGTAAAAAAACAAAAATGAAAAAAATGGCAAGAGTCAATGCTTTCAAGTTGGCAGAGCTATGGGAAAAAATATATTACGTAGAGTACTGGGTGAATTAGGAATTGGTTCATCTGTTCTCAATACCAATTTGGAATTATTCCAGAAATTTCACTAAATGTCACTGTTAGCTTTTTCAATATCCTTTGACCTGGAAATTTTCCAACTATATGTAAGCCTCATTCAAGTAAAGGATAGAGATAAAGCTTCAGAAACCAGCAAAATACATTATAGGCAGAGGTGGTGGTAGGTAAGAAGAGGAAAGAATAATAGAGGAAAAAGGGGTAGGAAGGAAAGACCAACTGTCTGATCGTTTGGCAATAATACCCACAAAACATTAAAAGACCCAGAGGAAGCTTTAAGAAAGTTGAATAGGTAATTTACATAGCATTACAGAATCGATCAATCAATAAGTATTTTTGCTGTCTTTCAGCCTTTTCATTAATGCTAGTTAAGTGTCTATGGCCAGATTTGAACTCAGGAAGATGAGTATTCCTGACTTCCGGCCTGGTACTACATCCTTTGTGCCACCTAGCTACCCAAAAGCACCTATTTGTCAGGCACTCTGCTAAGTGCTAAAGGCTTTATGATATAGTAAGACTATCTTTACCTCAGAGAGCTTACGTTCTAGCAGAGAAAATGACAAGCACATGTATAAGTATTTGAAGTATAAATATAGTTAATAAATTCAAATAAATGCAAATTATTTAAATTATGAGGTATTTTGAGAAGGAAGGTACTTGAACTTGAGGTACCCAGTAAAGTTTCCATAGAGAAGTTGTTACTTGAGCTCCATGTGGAAGGAATAGAGGGATACTATGATACAGAGGGCCGGGGACAAGGAATATATAACTATAAGCTTAAAATGACTACAAGACTAGAATACACACACACACACACACACACACACGCACGCACACACACGCACACACACGCACATACACAAATACACAGACTTAAAGAGGAAAACGAGATAAAAATCATAGTGAATGGAAATAGTAGAGTTGTGTGCTAGAAACAGAGAGAACAATTTGGCTAGATCTCAGATTGTACAAGGAGGAGAAATATATGATGAAGCTGGAAAGATACTTTAGGATTTGGTTGTAAGGATTTTAAAAGCTGAACTGTGGAGATTATTTTTGGGCCAAGTGGAAATAGGGGGAGATGGGGGGTGACATAATAAGATCTGCACTTAAGGAAAATTACTTTAATCACAGTGTGAGGGATGAATGGAAGGACAGTGGGAGAGTAGGCTAAGAGACCAATTAAGTGGCCATTGCAATAAAATAAGTGAGATACAAACAGGACTTGAAAAATGTTAGGAAATTTGTGAGTAAAAAAAATGAAGGTAATGAAAGAAATGTTGTGGTGGTAGAAATGGCAAGATTTGTCAGTTGAAGCATTTGTATAATTAAAACAATGGAAAGAAGGCATTGACATACCACTACAATGATGTACACAGTAAAATAATGAATTATATACAAATTATAAAGTTTAATTGATCCATGTTTAGACTTGTGAATCTAAATATATTAGCTGTGAACAAAATAGAGTGAGCAAAACTTACTATTTCATTTTCCATTACCAGACTTTAGCTACAATGAACACACTTAAATAAAAGTAATATTAAAAACATAAAATGTACATATGCAATTATTTTCAATGTTTTATTGGACTTAAAATAGTGTGATACTTCCATTAAATGCTGCTTAAACCTACTCTGTGTTCTTTCCATTGTTTCTTCTCTTTCCCATTTATTTTCTTACCAGCCCTTTTCCATTTGTCCCACACACAACACCGTTTTTTATATCTTCTATTCCCCTTGTTCTTTTTTCATCCTAAAATTCCTTCTTCTTTTTCCCCTAGCTTACCATATTTCATTTCCATACCCTGATGCTTTTCTACATTTTCAATCACATATTATACTACATCCCACCAAAAACTACAAATCAAAGAACTGGACCTCTTTTTATCTCTGCCTTCAGGTGCCTTGAGTCCTAATTGGTAAATGAGTGCAAACTTAGCTAACCCACTCCATCTTGCTCACCCTAGATCATACTTCACAATGCATCTTGCCATCAATCCATTGCCCACTTTGCTTTCTAACTTTTGCTCTGAAAACAGTAAGTGATACAATACTGCCATTGTTTCTGGAATGTGTATGATAAGTTTTACTTATGATCCATACCTCATCCCTTGATTTCCTGGATAAAAATTCCCTTTCATAGACATAAATCCCTCACCAATGGAATGTAATCTACTACATGGCAAGGACTGTTTCTCTTTCATTTCTGTTTTATCTCCTGAATGTAGAACATATTGATCACTTAATAAATGCCTTTTTATTCAATTGTTCATTAATATATTTATTCATTCATTCCTACATGCATGCAGATTGTAATCTTTTGCTTATACATCTTTGAATTAATTTCCTTTGTATTTTTTACATGTTGAATTACTATCTCTACTTTTAAGCCCAACATAAATTCAAAGTCTTGCTTGAAGTCTTGTCTGATCTTTGTCATTAATAAACTTTCCTCCATTTAAATTAACATAGCTTTGTGTTTTGTGCCTTGATAATGGATTTAAGTTATATTATTGTATGTTAAAGCTATCTGTGTATTAGGCATGTTCCCCTCTTAAAGTGTAACAACAATGAGAAAAGGGGTATTGCCTCATATAAATTTTTTCTCCCTGCACAATATGAACAGAGAAGGCACTAATTATGTTTATTAAATCAAATTGAATGAACTGACATAGAATTATAAGAAGGGGAATTCCAAACTTCTCTATACAATGAGGATTCCAGATTCTGAGACCATTATAATACTAATAAACTTGCAGCAACCATGTTACAATAATTTCCACTAGTTTATTGAGGCAACAGAGGTGGGGAAATGATGGTGCAGTAAGAGAAGAAATTTGTACAAAAATACAACAGCAAAAAGATCATCAGCAATTCTCTTTTCTGTTTTGTTGTTGTCCTTTGTCTCCTAGCTTATAATGATGGTAGGGAAGACAAGTGGCACATGATAGAGGTGTCATCTGCACTTTGATTAGAAAACTGAGTAGCCTTAAGTTTTGTTTGCTGTCAGATTAAATTGTGTATGTTTCATATTGTTCCCATGTAACTTTATATTTTCTGACTTCCTTAACTGTTAAAAAGTTAAAGCAGTAGAGTGAATGGAATACAATTTTCAGGAGAACACGTGGAATTATATGGACATCTCAACACAAATTTATTCCAATGGCTAGAAAAACAATTAAAGTGCCATTACTGGGGGCATCTTATTTTGTAAATGAAAATTTGACATTTTTTACATTTTGTAATCTAACATGCATAGGAAAATAGTTGTTCAAAGTTTTTCTACATAAAAAATACTATCAAAAAGGGACCCTAAAAAGTTTGTAAGTACTAATTGTCCTCTTTATCCCAAGATTCTTACTATAATAGATAGCAGTAAGGTGCTGAAATCTTCTGAAGAATGTGTCTATGATGTCATTTTTTCCATTGATTCCTCATTCTTGCCTGCTTGAATTGTCTTCTGCACCTTTCTTTCCTTGACAGTTTTCCATGGTTTGAGAAAATTTTGCATAATATTTTATGAGTATCCGTTTCAGAAGTTCTGTTAATGTCTTGGGGTTTCTGTGAATGAGGTGGGCTTAACAAACTAGGGTGAAAAGTAGCATTATTGTAGTCAAGTCATCAAGTATAGATGTAGCTTTTTTTCTCTCTCCGAATTGTTTCACCATTATAAAGTTAATGCCCCCTCCTTCATAAACCTGCTGTTCAAATACAGTGAGAAAAGAAGGCTATAGTTGAGATTTTATACCAGGGCTCTCTTAAATGTTGAAGCACATTTCATTTATATAATTTAGATCCAATGAGAGTCATTTGCTGAGACATGGTCTTTATATTGTCACAATCTGTTTTATGTATTACAATATATTCCTACTTTTTTGCATTTTCTCTATATTTAATATGTTGGTTACCAAAGTGTCATGATTAAGTGTCATATACCCACTTTAACATCTCAATTCATTTGTTGTTTATTGTTCTGTGTATGTGTGTATACATATATATGTATGTATATATACATATATCTACATATCTATATATCCTATGATTCAAAAATTAATATGTATCTTGGGCAGCAAATGCTCAAATTCTAGGCTAATTCCTTCAGGAATATGTTTCTACTTCATCAGATGGGGCCCCTTGCATGGTAGAAAGGAAGAAAAATACTTCATTAAAATGCCAAATATCTTTAATAATTCTCCACATTTTAGGGGGAGTATACCAATATAATATAACACTGTATTATACTATCATATATAATGACAGCATATTAGAACTCGAGATGAAAGGGAGTTCAGGGACCAACTAGTCCAACCACTATATTTGTACACAAGGAAACTGAAGTACAAGAAAGTGAAGTGACTTACCTAAGATTGCATAGATAGTGTCAGAAATGGAATTTGAAACAAAGTCTTTTAATTCTAGAGTCACAGTTCTCTCTACAGATTTCCACATATATAAAAATGAGGCTTTAGACATAGGTATAGATGGATATAGATATGAAAGGCACCTTGGCATAGTGGTCAGGGCATTTAATAAGGCCTGAATTCAAGTCCCTCATTTTAAATATAATAACTGTTAGACCTGTCAAATATCACTTCATTTCTCCATTTGCTAAGCAACTTTATTACACTGTCAGAAATAAGTTGTGGATCTGCAAGTTTAAACAGAATTTCTGTACTCAATTATTTTCCAATATTCCAATGGATTGGTGATCTTATTGATTTATTAATTCCTTCTAGTGGCACAGTGGATAGAATACTAGGACTGGAGTCAGAAAGAGTGATCTTCTTGAGTTAAAATCTGAAATTATAGGCTCCTTACTAGCAGTGTGACCTTGGGCAAGTCACTTCACCCTGTTTATCTCAGTTCCTCATCTGTAAAATGACCAAGAGAAGGAAATGGCAAACCACTCCAGTATCTTTGCCAAGTAAACCCCAAATGTTGTCAACAAAGAGTTGTACACAACTGAAATGGCTGAACAACAACAAATTCCTTCTAGTGATGCTAATGACAATCTAACCACTGTGCCTATCTCATGTAACTTTCACCCATGCCCTATTGTAAATTCTTGACAGTACAATCACTCAAAGCATAATTGCTGATATCCTAAGGATACAGGTTCTGACAAATCTTTCCTTCTGTTAGTATTCCTCCGTATCTCTATGCTTTCATGTATGAATATATATGTATGTGCACAAATGATTTCTGAGGATTTTTGTTGTTTAATCATTTTTCAGTTGTATTTGACACTTCATGACCCCTTTTGAAGGTTTTCTTGGCAAAGATACTGGCGTGGTTTAACATTTCTTTCTCCAATTAATTTTTTCACTTATCAGGAAACTGAGGCAAACGGGTACTTGCTAGGGTCACATAGCAAATAAATGACTGAGATTAAATTTGAACTCAGGTCTTTCTCTCTACACACAGCACTCTATCCATTGTGCCATCTAACTGCCCTCATAATCTGTATTGTTAACAAATTAAACATATACACACATAAATGTGTGTTTGCATATAAAAAAGGATATGTATGTGTGTAAATATATATGTATATATATATATATTTATTTATGCATGTGTGTTTGGAGGGAGAGAGATATAAAGATAGAGTCACAACACTATTGTGAAGTAGATATAGAATATAGAAGGTATTATCTCCTGTTTACAGATGAGTAAATTGCTGCTCCAAAGTAGTTACATAATTATCCAACATTACATATTTAGTAATTGCTAGATTCTAGACATGAACACAAGTTTTGGAACTCCTAGTACAGCAATCTTGTCTTTACATTATGGATGTTCAGGTTACTTTTAAAACAATTTTAAAGTGAAAAATATGCTTTAACCCCATAAAAATTTTGTCACCAAAAACATCCAGGCTGGAAAACATTGCTTCTTCATTTCATGACACTGACTTAAGCGTAGGTTAACTTAAAATAACTAAAGGTGTTTAACCTGGAGAAATGAAAATATGTTAGGGAAATAACTGTCTTAAAGTAAATAACTTCAGGGATATTATATGTTTTAATTATATTTTAATTTAAATTTTTATTTATATTATACATGCATATATGCATACATTATATACATATGCATATTTATATACATAATATTATATTTCCTATGAAAAGGATTAGATTGATTCTATTTTCCTCACATGGTCAGAACCAGAGTGATGTATAGATATTAATCAGAAATAATTTGTTTTGACTTTGTCTAGAAAAAATTTGCCATGTGTAGCAGCAATTTAGATTTGAAGATCTTTCCCATCCGTTAATGGGCCATGTGATCTGCTTATGTCACAGGAAGCCTCAGTCACATGTGGTGGGAGAAGTTTTCTGACAGGAAAAGGAAGTTATGTCACATGAAATGCAAAGAGAGAGAGAGAGTTATGGCTGCTAATGGCTGCTAACAGCCATTGTGATAGTTAGAGTTCAGCAGACTGACTTAGCCGTACTGTGAGTTTGTTCTTGAAAAGACCCCAGTGAGGGGTCAGAGAAGTTTGGGTTTGCTGAGGTTCAATGTTGTGATGTTATGTTTTGGGTTCCTTGCTGTTATGATGAAATGGGCTAACTGGCTGTGGGAGCTGAACATTTGGTTGTGGGATATAGTTTTCTGGTGTCTCAATAAATATTATGCTTCTTCTACCTTCTATGTGGAGAGTCTCATATACTTTGTGATACAGAACCATGTAGGCATTTTGACAATTATCATCTACATTGTTATTATTGCTTTACTGATACACCAAGACAAAAATGTAATGTCTTGCTTCAGGAGATGATGGGTTCACTGTCTTTGAACATCTTTAAGCAAGGGCTGTGTGACCACCTGTGAGATGTAACATAGTTTGGATTCTTTTTGTTCATGATATAAGTTGTCCTAGACTGATACAGAAGTCCCTTCCACCTGTCGAATTCTAAGATTCTGTGATGATATAATTCAATTGAAGTCAATATAAATCAGTCCCACAAAACTTATTAAATTCTAACTAACTTTCAACAACCCACGCTATGTATTAGTAATGTTAAGACAGCCCTTTTCCATAAGAAGCTTAGATTCTATCAGAGAAAAACAGCATGTACACAGATTGAGCAAAATCAAAATATATAGAAAGTTATATGTAGCTTTTTCTGACACCTATGAAAGATTTTTTTTAATAGGCCTCAAATTTATTGTCATTCTGCACTTACAAATATCTCAGGCTTATGCCCCTGATACAGAGCCCTAATCAGCCATAGAATGAGGGCTGAGCTCCTATCCTTGTTCTAGGAAAAGATCCCTCTCTCCTTCTTGGCTCCTGTTGCACATTCATGCCACAAAGGGTCACCCAACAACCTAAGGACAACATCAACCACCAAAAGTAGCAAAGGTATACTTTAACAGAAAAAATAAAAATGCAAAGAGAAATAACCCTGGGTCAGAGGAGTGTCCTCCTTCTCTTCCCTTCCCTTCTCACCTGACTTGCTTCTCTGCTTTGGGGGCCAGGACCAGCACTGAGCACACCATTACATGCACCTTCCAGCTTCTCACAAATAAAGAATCTGAAAATGTGGTAGGCACGAGCTGTTACTCTAGCCACAGCAGTGCCATGGTACTATTGCCATATCTCCCTTCTTAACACCCAGTGGTCTTAGAAAATCCTCCCCACTCATGCCCCATGGGGAACTCATGAAAACCTCCCCCTACATGCCCCTTGTCCAAGGGCTGACCTCACATTAGTTTCCCCACTTCAAAAACCCAGAAAAATGCAAAGGGCAGGGCATTTGTGGCCAGCCAGCCCCTTGCCAGGATGTGTACCATAAATTTAAGGTAATTTTCAAATGGTTAGGCAAAATGGAGGGCAATAAGCAAAGACCTGTGTAGGAAATGGCTTTAGAATAGAGCTAGAGATTCTGATTATAAGATGTCTAGGTGAGGAAGGCGAAAATTCCAAATGTATTATACATTGGAAATTGTCTAGAAAGTTGAAATGACTTCCCTAAATCATATAGTAGCTACTACTATAGGTTAGTTTTCAATATAAGCCTTCAGATAATATCCTCTTTCTACCCAACTACAAACAAATCAGATCCCTATCATCTCACTCCTAACAACAATAAACACTACCTTCATAATAGGTCTGTAGTACTTTTGAGAATTTTTTTTAAAGTTGTTACTCTCCCTACCTCCATAAATTACTGATAAACAAAAGAGTATGTTGGACATCATATCATTGGGAGTTGGAATTGAATGACTTCCTGATATCACATCAATCTGACAGTAAGTTAAAAAATATTAAGTGCGTACTGTGTGTCAAGCACTCACCTAAATGCTGGGATTATAAATATAAAACAGTACCTGCCTTCAAAAAATTTACATTCTAACTAATTAACGGGAGAAGAAAACCAACAAAGAGAGTTGAAAAAGGGGAGGGGAGAAATACTTGCACATTGGTGGGGGGAAGCGGGCTTGGTAAAGGAAATCCAGAGTTAGGAGTGGAGCCCATAAAGGAATGAAGACATACTGGCCTTGGCACTTTCTTTAATATGGAACTTCTTGGATATAGGAAATGTGAGCTAACTCTGAAGACCAAAGAATATCCCTGATTTTGTGCAAGCATATCCTCCTTGTCTCCTGAATTTTTTTCAAGAAATACTTCAGCTGGGACATGTCTCCTGAATTTTTTTCAAGAAATACTTCAGCTGGGACATTGTGTTTT
>JAQQSZ010014032.1:0-11617 GCA_028646595.1 Phalanger gymnotis
TAAGACTCCGGGCAGCTGTAGCTAAGGAGCCCTCCAGCTTGTAAACCCGGATGCTGAGACTTTGTTGAACTCTGGTAACTATGTATTGGGATTTGAATCAGACAAGGTCTGTCTGTTGATGTTTGTAATTTGCTTGTATTTTGTTCTGAAGTTCAGGGTGCTGGCTTTTTCCCCTGAACTAGGTGAATGATATTTGTGTGCTGAATTAAAGTAAGCTTGCCAACCCCTTAACCTTGCTCTCCTTATTAAGGCATCTCAAAAGAACCTGGGCTTTCTGGCTGTCCGGCAGCTTTCTGGGTGCTGGCTGTGGGTGGATCTGGACCCCCCACAGAAGCTGCTAGCCAGATTGTGGAAACACAGGCCTAGTGTGCTACTGCTCTCTTGAAAGATATTCTTTCCTGACCTTCCCTCCACCCAGCTGCTTAGTGCCCTCCCATCCTATTAAAATTGCCTTGTGTTTATTCAGTATGCATCAACACAGTGCCTGCCATGTAGTAGACACTCAGCAAATGCTAGTTGGTTGATCTTAAGGAAAAAAAAATTTGCTGTGAGAAGAGATTTTAAAGCACACTCCTTATTTTAGAGATGAGGAAACTGAAACCCAGAGAAGAAAAGTAATTTGTCAAAGGGCCACTTGTTTAGCATGGATATTATCAGGATTTAGAATAGGTGTCCTGACAGTCAGTCCAGTTTTCTCCATAATACTGTAGTACTTCTAGGTAGTACCTTTTAATGCCAAGGGAATCAAAAAGAATCATAAGTAATTCAGGGGGCCAACAGTTACTTCAAGAACTATTTCTTCATTTTTCAGAACTACAAATGAGACCAACAAAAAAGAAGAAAGAGAGAGAAAGAAGGAAGGAAGGAAGGAAGGAAGGAAGGAAGGAAGGAAGGAAGGAAGGAAGGAAGGAAGGAAAAGAAAGAAAGAAAGAAAGAAAGAAAGAAAGAAAGAAAGAAAGAAAGAAAGAAAGAAAGAAAGAAAGAAAGAAAGAAAGAAAGAAGAAAGGAAAGAAGGAAGGAAGGAAGGAAGGAAGGAAGGAAGGAAGGAAGGAAGGAAGGAAGGAAGGAAGGAAGAAATTGAAAGTGGCAGAGAGATTGGGTCAATGAAAATAATCAGGTCGATTTGGTAACATACGCTCACCACAGCTTTGTTTAAAAATATTAGATCTCACATACATTTATCGTAGAACTGCATGCACGTGGTTTGTATGAGACAGTGTGACACGATGGACAGAGTACTGGACCAGGTCTCTGAAAGACTTGGGTTCAAATCATACCTTTGGCCCATTATCAATAGCTGTGTAACTTTAGGCAAATCATTGAACTTTAGGCAACTCTCTAAAACTATGCACTTTAGTTGAGCTGTGGCATGTACACAAGGAAGAAGCTCTCACCCCAGCAGTTCCCACATAAAAACTGCAGAATCACAGGTTCACACCTGTGTAGGAATCACCTAAATCAAAAGGATACTTCTCCTGTCCTCAAATTAATAAAAAGTTAAACATAAAGATTCTGGGACCTCAACGCCTCCTAACCAAGGACCATTCATAGGGGAAGAACACTAAATGTGCCATCAGAGAACCTGCATCTGAATCTCAGCCAGAGTCACAGCTAGGATGGAGCACTTGAGATTTTGTCCCAGGGCACTGAAAAGTAGAGAGTGCTGACAGCTTTTGCTCTTTTTCAAAAGCCTAGAAACAAATGAGCGTAGCACTTAGCTGATAAGAAACTACTTTAAAAGCTAATAGTTGGGGGCAGCTAGGTGAGTAGAGCTCTGGCCCTAGAGTCAGGAGGACATGAGTTCAATTCCAGCCTCAGACGCTTGACACCCTTACTAGCTGTATGACCTTGGACAAGTCACTTAACCCCAAATGACCTGCCTTGTCCCCTCTAGCTGATACTCTTTCTTGCCACCCTCAAGTGAGTTCCTTCCAATCCCACTCTAACTCTCCCAAGGTTGATTTGAGGACGTTTCATGATGCTTACCTCAGGTTCCAAAATGCTAGTTACGGCTTTGAATCTAGCCTTGCCAAGCACTAGCCCTGTGACCTTAAGCAAATGGCATCATCTCTTCATCTCTTTTACCCTCTGTTTCCTTATTTGTAAAAAGGGCTGATGACTTAGGTAATGCTCAAGATCCCTTCTAGCTTTAACATCCTATGTGCCTTTTGAAGGATTCTAAGCATTTATGGGCCGAAAGCAAGGCTTACACCTCTTTTGGATCCCCTACCTACCCCCACCCCTGCTTCATTCAAAGGCAATAGGTAGATGCCTTAAATACTTAAATGTTAATTTCCTCTGTAACCTGCTTATAAGTGTTTTTACAACTTAAGAAGACACTTCAACTTACAGGAAGAAAAGAAAGGGAAAATTTTTTAAGAGAAATAAGATCAAAAGTAAAATTAACTATATGTTTTGCTGGCCAATATGGCCTACCTCCTGAATGGGCCTAGTCTGGGGCCTCACAAGCATTGTGTTTGGATAGGGTCCATAATGAAGATTAAACCTTCCCTTTCTCTGGGAGCTGGGAGAGAAGAGTGAAGCAGGAGTATCACCTTAGATGGTAGTCAGTAATGCCAAGAAACATGGATGTCAAGAATGAGCCTGGTAAGTGGACAATTTGGACAGAGTCAGAGGTGGGTGGTGGTAGGAGAAAAGCGAGATAAAATGGAGAAATTCACAATCTGAGAGATGGAGATTGGAGAGAGGAATGGCCTTATTTTTAGGAGACCAAGTAAGAGGTCAAGTTAGAGAAAAAGGATGAATTTAATTTGTCATAATCAAAAGCTGTCACAGACATGCAAGATTCAAGCCTATCCATTTGATGGCCAGCCTGATTCTTCCCACTTGCCTAAATCCCCATTGGTGGGGAATTCCTCTATGCCACCACAGTCTTTCATAGTCTTCATGGAATCTTTGGTGAAATGGACCTATTCATAACCCTGTTAATTATTACATCCTTTGTGTTGGCCCTACCTTTGTTAACCTCCATGAAATTTACAGGGAAGTGGATACCATTGTACTCTGGATAAAATATATTTTTCATCTACTTTGTTTTTCCCAATGTGGATAGTTGGACCAACCTTTTTTGCCTTGTTACAGATTTTACTGAGGAAGTTTTGTGGTGTTCTAGAACTGGAGGTAATTAGTACAAAGCCATTTGCAAATAGGAGCATTTGAAAAATATCCCCAACAATAGGAAATTTTATTTTCTTTGGCCAGAAAGACTTAGTGGAAGAAGAGTTAATAAAGAGGAACCTGGCCTTCCTAGAATCAATCTTCAATAAAGTATGAACCTATACAGTGTCAAATGTCATGGAGAAAATGAAAGGAGCAAAGTGCTATTTTGTCCTCCTGCAAACATTATTTTCTACTACACACATACATATATGTTCATGTGTATATTCACACATATGTGCATACCCACAGAGTCTCTGTTCATTTTGTTAATACATTAGAGTGATAATCTGAATCAATACTGTTCAGACTTTGGAGATTATGTGATTCTGAAATATGATTTTCACATTCTAGAACCTTCTCAGAGGTAGGTCGGAGCCAGTTCATCCTGCTCCAGAGAGCCTATTGTTAAATTTTCAGCGTGAGTATATACACCTCAAAAATTGGCCAATGCTACAAATCAGTGCTTAATTTACTGTTTTGTGGATTATCTAGACTTAGGAAAATGATGGAGAAAATATTAACAATGAAGATTAACTTAAAAGTGTGTTCGGCATACTTTTTTTCTCCAGAGAGCTGGTTGTTAAAATTTAACCCAGCACACGCTTGCTTAATCTCTACCATATTGTTGGACCGAAGATTGGAAACATCAGCCATGATTATGCTATTTTTCCAGAAACCTTATAGCAGGAGGCCTCAGCAAACTCATAAAATAAGTAAAGCTTATCTTCAGAGTGACCACACCTCCTCTTTTTCTTCAACCTTTCACCCAGCTTATAAACTGGGTGAAATACTTTGTGAGGGGTGGGCTTGACTGAAGCTGGTACCCTGACGTTTAGTCTGCCATAGCTTTCTAAAGAAGTAAGAGAATTCCAGTGGTATATGGTCAGAGTTGAAGAAGAAAGAATTTGTTTTCTAGGCTATGACTAAGTAAACTTTCTTTTGTTGTTGAATGACCTATGATTTTCTCCTTTCCTTCTAGCATCAAGGTACCAAAGCTACTTTAACACTTAGCTTGGGTGTGTGGCTGCATTCTTCTCCACGTGGAAGTACATTTGGTGATCAGGGTAAGGTATGACTACTCATGCACAGTCTTGGGACAAGGCAAATGCTGTGCCTCCCTTGATGTTGTATTGATATGGCTTTCTGGTTATCTAAGGGAGTAAAAAAGACCCACCCACACGAAGTTAGCCCCTTCAGAATTAGTGGATGTCCCAAGACTGTGCATGAGTAGCCATACCCTGCCCTGATCACCAAATATACTTCCATGTGGAGAGGAAGGCCTGAGAGGGCAAGAGAAGGAAGAAGTCCATTGAGAAGGGTAGCACAAGCCTTTCTGGAATTCTGGAATTCTCCTCTGGTTCCTCCCTCTTCTCTGTTCTTTCTCTTCTCTCATTTTCCTCTTTTCTTACTCTCATCTCCTTACTTTCCATCTTTATGGGTGGGATAAAAGGAGAAGATGATTGGGAATGGGCTAAGAGGAACACAAGGTCCTTTTTACTAAAGCAATGCACCTCTCCCCTTACTTCCACCACAACTCAATCAGTGAGAGTTATATTTCCTGCTCCAAATTAATTGAATCCATCATCTTAGTCTTAAATTTTTCTATCAATGAACCAAAAATCACAGGGATGCAGAGTTTCTAAATACTCTAGCTTTGTCTTCCATAGTACAAGGGTAAGAAGTGTTAATAGTCATCCACCTCCTGGGATTTAATTAAGCGGATGCTTTTTGTAGCATTAACTGACAACACTGTTAAGCAGAGAATAAATAACCCTTACATTTCTCAGGCTCTCTGGAGAGAATGCCAGATGAAATCATAGCTGGCCTCCACTGCAGGTATAAACACCAATGCCCGTGGAAAAAGCCCTGAAAAGCATGAGGAAGTCTGCCAAGATGTGGCAACTCAGCCTTTGCCCCCAATTATAAAGAGATCAGTGTTGCAGATAGAGGCATGGAGGATGACAAAGTTCAAGAACTTTTAAAGCATGTTTGCTTGACTTGACTCCCATGGCTCTTCCTGGCCTTACTTCATTCTCTGGCACCAGAGCACAAGCTGTCTTGTGGTATTTTCTAATTGCTTTAGGGGCCTGTGTGTTGCCTCATTGACTAGATGGTAAGGTCTTAAAAGGCAGAAGTCATATACTGATTTTTTTTTAGGGCCCTGAATGGGCTTAACACTAGATAATTCATTTGTAGGATCATAGGTCTAGAGCTGCAAGGAATCTAAGGGAACCTGTAACCCTGTCCCCTCCGCTTACAGATGAGGCCCAGAGACATTAAGTGAATTATCCAAGGTCACATAGCTATGGGTTAGAGATGGATATGAATTATATTCCTATGACTCCAAGTTTGGTTAGTTCAGTGTCAGTCAGCAAGTATTTATCAAGTGCTTATTATAGGACAGGCACTGTGCTAAGCCTGGAGGATGCAAATTCTAATGGGGGAGCCAACTTATATATAAATAGGTATATGAGGGGAGGGGAGAAAGGGAGAGAGGGGAAGGAAGAGAGACAGACAGACAGACAGACAGAGACAGAGAGAAAAAGAGAGAGAGAGAGGGAGAGAGAGAGAGATGGGACACAGGGAGAGAGAGAGATAGAAAGAGAGAAAGACAGAGAGAGAGAGAGAGAGAGAGAGAGAGAGAGAGAGAGAGGGAGAGAGTAAATGGAAGGCAATCTCCTAGGGGAAAACACTAGCAGCTAGGGTTACCTGGAAAGGCCTCCTTTAGAAGGCAAGATTCCAGCTGAGTTTTGAAAGAAGCTAGAAAAACAAAGAAGTGGAAATGAGGAGGGAGAGCACTCCAGGCACAGGAGATGCCAGTACAAAGGGAGATATAGGAAATGGATTGTCCCGTATGAGAGACAGCAAATAGGCAATTGTGGCTGGCTTGTGGAGGGCATGGAGTACAGGCAATCTGGAAAGGTGAGGAGAAGACAGATTGTGAAGAGTTTTCTACTTACAATAAATACTTGTTAAACATCTCGTTTTGATTCCTATGGCATCCTAAGATTCATAAGAAACACAAGATTCCTTCTTTTTCCCCACAATTTAATTTATTTATTTTTAGTTTTCAACATTCACTTCCATAAGTTTTAAATTTTCTACTCCTCTTCCCTCCCCCCTCCCCAAGACGGCCAGCAATTTGATATAGGCTCTGCATAAAAATTCCTAGTACACAACTTCACATTAGTTGTGTTGCACAGAAGAATTAAAACGAATGGGAGAAACCATGAAAAAGAAAGAAAACAAAACAAAAAAGAAAATAGTCTGCTTTGCTCTGAATTCAGACTCTATGGTTCTTTCTCTGGATGTGGAGGGCACTTTCCATCACGAGCCCTTCAGAATTGCTTTAGGTCCTTGCATTGCTGAGAAAGTCTATCAAAATCGGTCATCGCAGACTGTGGCTGTTACTATGTACAGTGTTCTCCTGGTTCTGCTCACTTCACTCAGCATCAGTTCATATAAATCTTTCCAGGTTTTTCTGAAATCTGCATGTTCATCATTTCTTATAGCACAATAGCATTCCATTACATTCATACACCACAGCTTGCTCAACCATTCCCCAATTGATGGGCATCCCCTCAATTAACACTTCTTGGCCACCACAAAAAGAGCTGCTATAAATATTTTTGTACACATGGGTCCTTTCCCATTTTTATGATCTCTTTGGGATACAGTCCTAGAAGCGGTATTGCTGGGTCACGAGATTCCTTCTTAACATGAGGAGTACTGAAGAACATGAAACAGTAGAAAGGACACACGGACCTGAGCCCAAGGTCGGGTTCTGCTGCTGACCACCTTTATTCTTTCTAAGGAAATTACCTTTCCTTTTACTAAGCAATGCTTCAGAAAACTAATCCTTGCTTTCAAATACTTTCAAAAAAAGGGGAAAGTCACAAATATGTTCATTAAGTAATTGGTTTAAAACATAGATGCTACACTATTAAATCAATTATCTGGAATTTTCATCTGAGGCAGCATGCCATAGTAAATCAAGTGCTGGGCTTGGAATCAGGAAGAGCTCGGTTTAAATCTTCCTTCTGACACTTGATAATAACTGTGGGATTATGAACAAGGTAATTTATCCTTATAAACCTCAGAATACTGCCTAGGAAATATTTCTTAATTAAGTCATGAATGGGTTACAATCTGTACTGGCAAAAAGAGTTCCAACTACCAAATTTCTTCATGCTAATAAAATTGCAGATCCTTTTTGTATTTATCTAATGTTATATTTCTTTGCAAATTATGTTCTTCATTGTCACTTATCTTTTGAGCAATGAATGTTGGGAATCTAGAATAGAACCAGGCTTATTTATGTAGGAAGAATTGTCTTGGAGTAAGTCACCTGACCCCCTTGGGCCTCCATTTCCTCATTTATAAAATGAGGTTTTTAAAATTAGATGACCACTAAGGTCTCGTCTGACTCTAAGTCTAAAAATCTAAATAAATGCAACCTCTACAGAGCTGCCAAACTGACATTGTTAAAGCAGAGGTCTGAGCAAAACATTCCTCTGTTCAAGAAGCCTGAATTTATATTATGGTATTGGATTACTGATGGGTCTTTTCCCAAGGTCTGACAGGTAGTGTCAGAAGCAGTATTTGACCCCTAGTTCTCTTGACCAAGACAGTGAGGTGGCTCAATGGATATAATCCCAGGCCTGGAGTCAGGAAGACCCCTCTTCATGAGTTCAAAATCCAGCTTCAGACAGTTACTGCGTGATCCTGGGCAAGTCATTTCTCCTTGTTTGCCTCAGTTTCCTCATTTGTAAAAAATGGGGTGGAGAAAGAAATGGCAAACCACTCCAGTATCTTTGCTAAGAAAACCCTAAATGGGATCGTGAAGAATTGGACATGACCAAATAACACTGTACAAGGCACACTCTAAATTTTTAAAGCCTTTCATAACTTAGTCCTGTCCTGTCTTTCTCATCTTCTTACACTTTATTCCCCCTCCACATACTCCTCAATGCAGTGAAACCGGCCATCTTTCTGTTTCCTAACTCTGGACATTTTCACTGGCTATATATGCCCCATATCTGGAATCCTCTCCCTCTTACCTCTACCTCCTGGCTTCCCTAGCCTCCTTCAAGTCCCAAGTAAAGTCCCACCTTCTATGTACAAGAAGCCTTTTCCAATCTTCTTAATGCTTAAAGTGTCTTCCTTCAGAGATAATTTCTAATTTATCCTGTATGTATCTTGTCTGCACATAGCTGTTTTCATGTTGCCTCCCCCATTACACTGTAAACTTCTTAGGGCTTACCACAGTGGCTGGCACATAATAGGCACGTAACAAATGTGTGTTGACTTGACTAGAAGGATCATAGATTTAGAGCTGGAGTTAAGCACCTACTATGTGCCAGCTTCTGTGCGAAGGACTCTACCAATAACTATCTTATTTGTTCCTCACAACGACCTGGTAAAGTAGGCATTATTATTATCCCATTTTTACAGTTAAGTAAACAGAGACAGACAGAGATTAAGTGATTCATCCAAGAGCACACGGCTTGTGTCAGTGGCCAAAATCAAACTCAGGAGGTACTTAAATTCTTGAAGAGTAAGATGGCCAGATCTATAATTTAGGAAAATAACTTTAGCAGTAGAATGGATTAGAGTGGGAAGAAACTTGAGGCAAGGAAACAAAATAGGATATGATTGCGTAGTCTAAGCAAAAAGTGTTGGGGGCCTGATCTAAGATGATGGTTGCTTGAGTGGAGAGAAAGGGACTGTAAAAAAATGGCCCTAACTCAAGCCTGTTGCCTTAGGTTTGGTATTGGAATGAAATGAGACATTTGTAGGTCATTCAACAGTTAAAAGGAGGTTCACTTAGTTATAGCACAGAAAGGATCTTCAACAAGAATATTGCAGCGTTACTGAAAAGCAAAAGACCTGGGGCTTGGGCCCAAAATATCATACCCTTCAAATTTCAGTATTATATTGAATGGAAAAAATTGTCATTTGACAAATCCTCAGACTTTCAAGACTTTGTGAAAAAAAATCCTCAACTTAATAGAAGATTCGACCAAGAGAAGAACCAAGAGAAATGTAAGGTACACACCAAAGACTGACTATAAGGGATTCATAAGAACAGATTGCTTACCTTTTATATAACATAAAATGTAAAATGTATGTCTAACATTCTTATTAATAATTGTAGAGCTCATAAGAAAGAGGGGGATAAACCTGACTATGATACGAATTTAAAAAGCAAAACCATTTAGAAACAACAAAAAACAGTAGCTATTTTATGCAAAAGAGGTGCAAGAAGAAGAAAGGATACAAAGGATTTAGGTGGGGGAGGAGGGCTGGTAGTTCTGGTAACCTACTTTCATCGGGAATGGGTTTAAGAGGGAACAATACATATATATTTAGAAGAATATAAAAGTCTTCTAAACTTAGAAGAAATAAAACGTTAGGGGTATAGTGAGGGGGGAAAGGACAAAGGAGAGATTTTTAGAGGGGAGAATGAGGGAATAGGTAAAGGGAGTTTAGATTTATGGGAATGGGGGGATAGGGGAGGGATCCTTAGAGGGGAAAGGCAAGTAATAGGAGGGCAGGGTGGTTGGTAGAGGAGCAGGGTAGGCAAGTAATAGGAAGGCGATGTAGTGGGTAGAAGTAAAGTAGATGAGGCAGGAAAGACTGAAAACAAAAGATGTGTACAAACATAAAAAACAAAGATCAAGAGTATATTATATTTGGGAAAGTATATGTCTATATACGCATGTTTATATGTATAAGTATATGTATATATCTGTATGTCTATGTATATATCAAGAAATATCTAAATTATATTGTAGCCTTCTGAGGTGAGAGGAGGAGAGAAAAGAACAAAGTTAAAAAGTGCACAGCAGAGAACAAAAGAAAACATAAGGAAGCAAAGAAAAGATGGACAATTCTCAACACAAGGTATATTATTTATCATACAGGCTTTCTTGAAGTGAAAATTTATTGTTACATATTTTGAATCCTCTCCCATGTTCTGCTATGCACATGACATGCTTTTTTTCTTACTTTATATTTAAGTTCCAATATTTAAGTTTATGATATGTTTTTGTTTCTTTTCTCTATTTTGTATTTGTGTTCCGGTAAAATAAAAAACCTGTTTTAAAAAAAAAGAATATTGCAGCATTTAGTTTGGGCAAACACTGCCATCCTCACCTCCTATAAAAGCATGTCTGGTCAGTAAAGTGTTATCCACCAAGTCCAAAGGGCCTTGACTCTATGCGAATGGGATTTTTTTATGCCCATAAATGACCAGGAAACCATGTTAACACTGCCAGAGGTTACCAGGAAGCTTTTTCAAGGGGGACTAAGTTGACCTTT
This sequence comes from Phalanger gymnotis, assembly GCA_028646595.1. Taxonomy (NCBI): domain Eukaryota; kingdom Metazoa; phylum Chordata; class Mammalia; order Diprotodontia; family Phalangeridae; genus Phalanger; species Phalanger gymnotis. The sequence goes on from JAQQSZ010014032.1 coordinate 10,504, forward strand.
AGCCAGTTGACTACTGGGAATGGTTTTATCATCTTTAAAGGAAGGAAAAAACTAATCTAACCCATGTTGTAAGATGATTCCCGGTAGCTAGTGTCCTGACACACTGATGCATATGAAAAATCTCATGAAAGTAGAAATAATGATATTCAACAACTTAATAAATGATTGTTCAACTGAGCTGAAATAATCTCTCTGGGTCTCAGTTTCTTTATCTGTAAAATTGAGAAAATGAATAAAGTAGGTGACTTCCAAGGTCTCTCTTAAATCTATTACCCTATGATCTTCCTTACTATGGTCTTTTCACCGCCATTGAACGAAGGGTTCCCATATTGCAATTCTAGAATAGTGATACTAATTCTTTAGGCTAGCAACAGTGGTCACTCATCAAAGAGTATATTTCAAAGGGCCCCTGTAGGGCCCTGCCTTGGCCTTGGCCTCGCTGTTTTGGATTGCATTGGCACACCCAGATAATCAAATAACATGAGCTTTGCAGACAAAGGTCAGCACAGACATACAGACCTAGCCTTTAAAAACTGAAGGAACACTGGCCCAGCCAAGATACCATCTCTTGATAGTTTGGAGAGTCAGGCACTGGACAAGATGAACTGCGATGTGGTGAACTGGAATGCTCATCGTTATCAAGAGCAGCTAGGTGGTGCAATTGAGTAGACCACTGGCCCTGGAGTCGGGAGAACCTGAGTTCGAATCCAACCTCAGAGCCTTGACACACTTACTAGCTGTGTGACCTTGGGCATGACACTTAACCCCAATTGCCCTGCCTTCCACCCTCCAAATAAAAAATAATAATAATAAATAACTACATAGTCAAGGAGACAAAATGTAAGGAAGATGAGCAATATTTTCTTTATCAGGAAGATCTTCAGATAGCAATCATTTCCTGCATGATAACTCTTGCAGTCTTGGAAAATTCTGTCTCAATCTCCTTCCTCCTCTTTTCTGGAAGCAGAAGGGTGTAGTAGGAAGGCCGAATTTATGATCTCAAATATAATCATGTATATGTTTGAATGGTCCGAAATCGCAAGGTATGAGAGATTCTCTAAGGAGAAAACAACAAGAAATTTATTTAGGCCCCACCGCAGCAAAAACTTGAACC
>JAQQSZ010014033.1:0-11616 GCA_028646595.1 Phalanger gymnotis
GAAGGGAGGGCAGATGGGGGTGGAGGTAATCAAAAACAAACACTTTTGAAAAGGGACAGGGTCAAAGGAGAAAATTCAATAAAGGGGGATAGGTTAGGAAGAAGCAAAATATAGTTAGTCTTTCACAACATGAGTATTGTGGAAGGGATATACATAATGATATGCATGTGGCCCATGTTGAATTGCTTGACTTCTTAGGGAGGGTGGGTGGGAAGGGAAGAGGGTAGTGAATTTGGAAATCAAAGTTTTAAAAAATAAATGTTCACAAACAAAAACAAAAAAGTTTTTGCATGCAACCAGAAAATAAGATACACAGGCAATGGGCCATAGAAATTTATCTTGCCCTACAAGAAAGAAAGGGAAAAGGGAATGGGAGGGGAGTGGGGTGACAGAAGGGAAGGCTGACTGGGGAACAGGACAACCAGAATATACGCCATCTTGGAGTGGGGCGGAAGGCAGAAATGGGGAGAAAATTTGTAATTCAAACTTCTGTGAAAATCAACGCTGTAAACTAAATATATTAAATAATAAATCAAAAAAAAAAAAAGAAGAAGCTTGCCCAGGAATGTGGGCAGACCAAGCAAAAGGTGTACCATGAAATGCTCTCCGGATACTTCACATGCCTTGGGTCATTCCGTGAGTGCTCATCTCTGGACCCAGGACGGACGTGCAGATTTTGCTCCTTCCTTTTACTTAAAAAGGTACAAATAGGTGACAATAGGGTGTCTGTTTTCAGTTTCTCCTGAGTCACTGCTATCCCTAGTAACAACTGCAGGGATGAGTGATTGCATTTCTAAGGAATTATGTGAGTATCATTTTGCTAAGTTATGGGTCTTTTTGTAGCAGTTCCTTACCCCCAACTCTCTTTATACTCTTGATAGTTCTGTTGGCTTTTGTCTTCCACTCACTGACTTGACTCTGAATGCTTTTTCTCCTCTTCTGTTGTTTCTATAAACCCTATACTTAGGCCTTCTAGATGAAGTAAAAATAGAGTTTTAGACTTTTCAGACTAAATCAATTGCTATTGTGCCTTACAGAGATGCTGCCCATTCGAGTGGGTCTGATTGCAGGCAATGACTGAGGAGAGAACAGAGAAAGGAGGGCTTGGTAATAGCTGGGTGCCTGATTTGAAATGCTATACTATGGATTTATTTTGGGAGTAGATTGTGGCAGGAGATGGCAAAGAGTGGCCCTGAAATTATATCTTTCAGTCGTCTCTTGTTTACATCAAGTAGAATAATTAAGTTTTAGAAGGAATAAGTGACGTAAGGGAAATGAAGTTGAAATGAGAACCTTTGCTCTTGTCTAATTAAAAATGAATTCCTTCTAGCTCAGCTTTTAAAAACACTGTTTTAGATGTGCTTACATTGACTGCCAATGGGGGTAGAGTATGTACATTGTCTTCTCACTGAGACCAAAGAAACAGAAATCACACTTTTCTCTCAATAATCTCAGTTCCTTATTTTTAGGGACTCAGAGACAATTCAGTCTTAGACTAATGGTGGGCAGTGAAATTTCAATTTGTGGAATTGCACAATCCAAGGTTAATAAAATATAATGCTGAAAAACTATCTGGGAGGAAGGTTTGTTTTGCTTAACTTTTTGACATTTCCATTGGACTGTAATGGTTCTTTTCTTAAATAAACAAATGAGTTTCAAAGATCTGAAATTGAAATGTTTGGGCATCTTGTTTGTGACTAGATATTCAAGCAATTTTTTTTTAGATTGAATTCTGGACAACCATATAGAAAACAATATGATGTTGTTGGATTCTTTTTAGATGGTTGCTAATATAAACACAGAAAGGCAAAATTTATATGGTTCTATTCCAACTTTTCATTGATCCGAGTTTGGTGAGATCTCAGTCTCTGTTAGTGATCTTAAAGTTATTTTAGGTTTCTCTAAAAAAGATAATGTTGCAATAGATTCTCTCTTTGCCATGAATTCACCATAATACCTTATGTTTACTCAAATGAAATGAGAGCATTTGATGAAGGAACAAGGGAGCAGGTAATTACTTGGTAAGAAATGGCATGAGTGATTCAAACATTGTTGTATGATTGAACATATAATTTATTCTTCCTTGATCCTTGGTCATGTCACCCACAGGTTATAATTAAATTCCTCAAAATTTTCTGCATAAATTGTTCTAGATAATGTAATCCTCTTTCTCTCTTAGTTTCTTCAAATACATGGTCCACAAATTTATCTTTTGTAGATTCAATAAATCAGCCATTAAAAATCACTGAAGTTGTTTAGTGAGGCTGTAATATGATAGGAAAAGAGTTAAAAAAAAAAGAAAGAAAAACTAAGATAAATAAAGACAGGTTAAGAGTGTTTAAAAAGTTTGGAACAGAAACTTTTTAAATTTGGACTTCCAAATGTAGTTTTCTCATAGAAGCCATTTTGTCAATGATATTACATTTTTACCCCCAAATTACCTTTTTGACTCATAATGAAATTCAATTTGAGTACTAATTATACTAATCTGGGCCTAGTAATGTATCCTAAGGACAAAGGGTGAGGTATAAGATGGGGACAAAGGAAGAAATGTGGTTTCTCCTCCTTTTCTTGGATATGGTATGGTCCAGATTTAAGCACCCTTCTACCTACTGTTTCTGTACCCTTCAAACATCTACTAGTATTCCTCTTACGTCACTTACTTCAAAACACATATATTAAGAATCTAGATGCCCACTTTACAGTTGAGGAAACTGAGGTAGCCAGAGCTTAAGTGACTTGCCCAGGGCCACCTATGTACCTCACTAGGTTGTTACAAGGATCAAATGAGATGTCTGTAAAGAGGTATCTGCTTTGCACAGGGATTGGCACATAGTAGGTGCTTAATAAATGTTTATTCCCTTTCCTCTCTAAAGTGCTTTGCAAACCTTAAAAGTGTCCCATAAATGCTAGCTATTGTTATCCCATTCTACTTTGAGGGTCTAAGATCTTTACAAAGAAAAGTATAACCCAAGGCGAGTTGTAATAAGGAGATACATAGGAAAATTTGTGGAGGGAATGAATGAACATTTTCTCAGTTGGTGATCAGGGAAGATGTCGCAGAGCAGTGGCCATTGAGTCAAACCTCAAAAGGGAAGAAGGGTTCTTGAAAGTTGAAGATGCAGAATGAATTTCAGGCATAAGGTTGCTGGAATAAAAAAAGGCAAGAGATTTCCCCCAACCCATTCAGGTCTACCCTATTACCTCAACATACTCCATGCTACAAAATGACCCACTTTTCATCTCAGTCAAAACTCCCACTCTCTTAGGGCAGGGAATTTCAATTAAATGTTTACTACTAATGTGTGTATGAATAATTCCTCCTTTGTTCCATAGGTGTTTGTATTTTTAAAAGGAGATCCTTGTTAAACGAAATGAATCAACACTGGTCATACTTTTAGGTAGTATAATAAAGAGAAAAAGATAGTTAGACAGCGTAAGAACCTTGACTCAAATGGAGTTATGAAGAGCTGGACACAACTGAAACCACTGAACAGCAACTAGATCCATGACTATATAAACACCTAAAATAAACCTAAAGGTATTTGATTTTTAAAAATAAGAGGAGTCACATCTGCCCAGTATTTGGATGGGAGATTGCCCGAGAATACTGGATGTCATAATAGGAAGTGATGATCACACTTCATCAAGATTGGGTCATAGCCGGCTGACCTCATTTCCTTTTCTGTCAGGGTTACTAGACTGCTAAATCCAGAGAATTCTGTAGATGTCATTTACTTGGGTTTAGTTAAAGCATTTGATAGTCTCTCATGCTGTTCTTGCAGACAAGATGGAAGGATATAGACCAGACCATGGGATAAGCCAATTCAGAACTGATTAAGTGTCAAAATCCCAAAATAGTCATTAGTGGTTGGCTGTCAGCTGGCAAGGTTTCTGGAGGAGTGCTCCAGGGATGTGTATGGTATGATTTACTATTTTTATCAATGACTTACAGATATAGATGAAATATTTATCAAATCTGTCACTTGAGCCAAACTTGGCTTTCATGTGTGCTTCGTAAATAAGCAGATCCTTTCAAATCAGAGTTCAGGTTTTTGCTTTGTTGATTGTCTAGACATAAGAACGTGTTAACAATGCATATTAAACTTAAAATTGTGTATGCATGCATTTCTCTTCCCCTTTTCCTCCCCATCAGTCTGGTTGTTGAACATTTAACAGCGTACCTCTGTATTGCTCTGTAAGTCATCACCAGACTGCAGGATAATATTATTATTATGGAGAAGGAGAAGAAAGAGAAGGAAATAAAGAAGCAGGAAGAGGATGAGAAGGAGGAAGAAGGGAAGGAAGAAGAGGAGGAGGAGGAGGAGGAAGAAAAAGAGGAGGAGAAGAAGAAGAAAAGGAGGAGGAGCTTCCTTTATATAGTGCTTTCAGGTTTGCATACATTATCTCATTTGAGGCTCACAGATAGCTAACCCATTGGATGACTGAATCAGGAGACCAAGGGAGCTCATTTGGCAAAAACTAACGAGATGAAATTTGATGGACATAAATGCAAAGTCTTGCACTTGGGTTAAAGAAATCAATTTTGCAGTCACAAGATGAGAAAAACATAGCCACAGGACAGTTTGTCTGAAAATGAAATGGGATTTTTAGGGAATTGTTGGCTCAATCAACAATATGATATGGCAGGGGAAAAAAAGAAAAGAAAGAAAATGTGTCCTTAAGAAAGGTATAGTGTCCTGGACTACAGAGGTAATAGTTCCACTGTACTCTGTTTGGTCAGATCACCCCAGGAGTAATTATGTTCTGTTTTGGAGACTATGTTTTAGGAAGGATAATGATAAAGCTGTTTTGTATTCCAGAGGATGGCAACCAGGATAATGAAGGGCCTGGAAATCATGCCCTGTTGGGATCAGTTGAAGAAACTGGAATGAAGAGAAAACCTCAGTGCTCCAGTGAGGGAATGACTTGCTCTGCTTGGCCCCAAAGGGCAGAATTGGGAGCAGTGTCTGGAGGGTTCAGAGATGTAGGCTTATTATAAACAAGTTAGAGCCATCCAAGAATGTAATGGGCTGCATTGGAATGCTAACAATTGCAGATTTCATAAATAGTCTCCATAGATATTGTCAGTCTCCAAAGATAAAGATTTTATAAATTAGAACATGGAGGGAACTTTATTTACAAGAAATATTTAAGCCTCAGTTGGGTTCCCCCTTCACTGGAGGACTTCAAGAAAAGGCAAGATGACCACTTGTCAGGGATAGGGTGTGTGTGTGTGTGTGTGTGTGTGTGTGTGTGTGTGTTGGAAATCCCTATTCAGATAGATGGCTTTATAAGATGTCTTTCAACTCTGAGAATCTGTGATTATCTGGGGGAATTTTATTTTTGACTAGAGCGGTCACTTGATAAGGCTAACATGGTGTAGAGATGCCTCAGGACCATCTCTGTTAAGCTCTTCTTCAGAGCTCTCTTCTCTTCCTCAGAGCTCTCGTCTCTTCCTCTGTTTTTCTTCAGCCAGAAGTTCTCTAAAAGCTACCATTCTTCCCCTCCCAGCCCCCGCCCCCCCCAACTTTCTCAGTTACTCCAGAGGAAGCCCCAGCCTGGCATTCTGTGTGGGTTGATGGTGCCGTATGATTCTGCTCAATCATTTGTATGGACAATTTGAGTCATTCGTAAGTCCAGCTTCTGCAAGTTGGAGACTACATAGATATATGGTGTTTTCTTTCCAATACATTTAATAGTAAGTTTGGTGAGAGTCTGTGATAGACAGTTATGAATCAGTAAATATGGCATAATATAATTTCCTCTTTGTGATAGTCTCCTTTCACTGATATAGGGCTGTTTTCCAAAACTAGTACAATACTGTTTTAACATCTGTAGCTGCCTGAGCCAAATCTGGGTAAAGGTAATTAAAACTCATGCTTCAGGGTATACATGTAAGCTGATCTTCCACAGACATAAGGAAGGAATTTCCTTTCTTCATACTGCATCCAGCAGTCTTCTAAGGTTCCTCGTAATCAATGAAGAAAAATTAAGCAGAATAGTAGTAGCCGGGGTCCTAATTTGCTTATTTTTCAGTAATAAGCTTCTTGTCTATGTCCCTTTTTGCCACCACTTTAGCACAGACTCTCATTTCCTCTCCTGGACTATTTCAGTAGCCCTCTACTCAGTCTCCCTTGTATAAATCTCTGCCCACTCCAATCCATCCTCCACTCAGCTGCCAAAGTGATTTTTTAAAATTGTAGGTCCGACCATATTACCTCCCTATTCAATAAAATCCAATGGCTTCGGGGAAGGTAGGTGGCACAGGGGGTAGAGCAACAGCTCTGGAGTCAGGAGGACCCTGAGTTCAAATATGGCCTCAGACACTTGACACATGTACTAGATGTGTGACCTTGGGCAAGTCACTTAACCCCAATTGCCCTGCCCAAAAAAACAAAAAAATCTAATGGCTTCCTACTCCTTTCAGCATCAAATATAAATCACCTGTCATTTAAGGCTCTTCACAATCAGGCCCTTTCCCACTTTTCCCACCTCCTTACCCTTTATTCACCTCTTCATACTCTGTGTTTTAGGTACACTGGCCTGTTTGCTCTTTCTCATATGCCCTCCTTCCTTATCTCCCCTTCCTAGCTTCCCCAACTTCCTTCTGGACTCTGTTCAAATTCCACTTTCTACAGTAGGCCTTTCCCAATCCCCTTCTCTTCCCAACCTCCAGTTCAGAGCCTTCCATCGGAGATGACATTCCATTTACTCTGTATATCCCTTGTATAGAATGTTAGCTCCTTGAGAACAAGGGACTGGTTTTGCCTTTCTTTATTCTACAACAGGTAACATAGTGTCTGGCCCATAGTAGGAACTTAATGCTTGTGGACTGACTGACATGACATTATGGTAGAGAAAAAAGCTGATTTTGTTCAAGGACAAGCTCATCGCAGAGCTCTTGGAAAGAAGTTGGTGATTTCTCCCAAAGGATTGTAAAGGAATAGAGGAATAATAATATACTTACTAAAGAGATTTTTTTTTTTTTTTGAGTCAGAGGCACTAGGGAAAGCTGTCTGGAACAAGGTAGAGTGGGCTAAGCAGAGGGGAGCCAGACTATGAGCACAAAACCCTCAAAGGTATGGCTGTTAGAGAAAAAGGTGATTATAGGCCAGAGAGAGGCAAAAAAGGAGAAACCAGTGTTTGGCAAAAGGACTGGAGGGAGATGGACTGTGTGAGATCTGGTACAGAGGTAGAAAGACAGCCGATTAATTAAAAACTCTCAGTGGTCGGTGTGGAGAAGAGGACTGACTTGAGGTGAGAAAAGAACGTTTAAGAAGAAAAATCTGTCAAGTTCCTAGCACTTGTGAGGTCCCAGGCTTGTTAATACTCTTCAAATACCTTTCAATTTTTATAGTGGCATTGACTGAGTGATTTTCTTTTATTGGTCTGTTTATAACCTTTTCACATGTGTGTTTTGCCAAACCCTGCAGAGGAACTTGCAAAAAGAGGACACAAAGTCCATTCTTATTAGTTTACATGCTAGACAAAAGACAACACAGATTCAGTAAAATTTAGAAGGAGGCTATTTTTATACAAATGCATGATGAGAAATTTTCTTTTAAAGTTCGGTGTTCTTCACTTTTTAGAGGGTTAATTATACTATTAAACTGTCCCATTGAATTCTTGTGGGTAAGAGTGTCAGCACAATATTTTTTGCTGAGGAGTTTGTAGGAGTTTTGCTGGGGAGGAGGTAGGAATCTCAGGGAGGAGTGAGGAGAAAGGGAGGAGGAAGGACAACACAACAGGAAACAGGTCTCAAGATAAGGGAAAGGAACAAATTCTGGGTAGTAAGCAGACATCAGCCAGCTTTCTGTTAGGCATGTGCCAGCGGCCTCAGGAGTTGCTGCACAAATCTTGGAAACCAGTGTGACAAAGAGATCCTATCTGAAACCTTAGGTGAATTGACTGGAGCTGGCTCCATTGGATTGGCATAGAGTAGAGGACTATTGTATTCGACCCATATCTTGTGACCTAGCTATCAAGTCACTGCTGTGCGTTCCAATCATAGGAGCACTTTCATAAGCATTCATTGTTAGAAAGCAGCCCAAAGGCCAGGGATTTTGGCAAACATACCAGAGACTAGGATTAATGTACTAATCGAGAAAGAATTTGAAAATGTTCTTGAGAGCCCCAGAGAAGTTTCACTGTTACCTTCATGGATGTTGAAATAATCATGAGACCCGATTATGTGATCAACCTAATGGCCATTTCTTAAAATGTTTAGCTTTTAATATAACTTGGACTCAAGAGGCTAGAAATTTCAAAATAGTAATATTGGAACTAATACCCTGCTGTGAATGTTTTGGGGAGAAATAGTCTTTCTAATCTCTCACCAAAGCCCTGCTGAGGTCATGATCAGTACTGATTACAGAAAAAGGAATTCTTCCTAGAAACTTATCAGTCTGTTAAAGGAATTTGCCTTTAACATGGAGAAGGTGCTGGGATATTGTAGTTAGAATAATCCCTTGCAGCAGCACTGGTATAATGTAGAGGTTCTTACCTTTTGGAGGTCCATGGGTAGATTTCAAGGAGTCTAAAGATCATAACACAAATTTTAAAAAAATATTTTATTAACTGTATAATTGTATATTTATAGTATAACATACTATATTTCATATGATTGTATTCAGTATAATAAAATAATTATAATTCTGTGTATATGATTTTTGATTTTATGCATTTAAAAACATCATTCTGAGAATAGGTCCAAGGCCTGACTAGATTGGCAAAAAGATCTCTCTCTCTCTCTCTCTCTCACATACACACACACACACACACACACACACACACACACGAAATGACTCCAGCATGCTTTCCTTGCTGCTACAATTGTGTTAATAAAGTTTTAACACAAGACCCTAGATTTTAGAGTTATCCTACAGTATCAACTTCATAGCTTACCTCCATGACCCCCCAAACATTCAACAGTTAAGGAAAGAGATCATTTAAATGGAGGATGCTACTTCTACTCTACTCATTCTATTTAGTTAAACATTCTTTGGCATATGCTTTCCAAAATGTCACTACCCTGTCTTCCCATATCCCACTTCCTTATTTCCTTCTTTCCATTTTCCCATTTTCCTAGTGTGAACTGGGCCATTGACAGTAGCCACCAGAAAAGGATGAGTGTCCAATATTCCTAGCCACTTGCTTCAGTGTCCTTTAAAACTAGTAAAAAGGATTTTGTAAAACAAAGCACTGACCACGGCTACTAAGAGTCAACCAATCAGCCGTAGCCCAGTTTGAAGTAGGACTAACTCCTTTACCAGGCTCTTGAAAACTAGCTCTTTGGAAGAAAATAAATAACCTGCATGTATTGACCTGACCCCTCAGTGGACACAGTTTGCTCAATATTTTCTTGATGACTTTTCCTCTGACCAGGCCTTGGCTTTTCATGTGTCACAGTTTTCAACTTTTGACTTTGGTTCTTCATTTCCTAAACATTATGACATTAATGTCCTGTTAAACAAAGTTTTTTCCCCCCTAAGTTTATCTCACGACTGTGAAATACATAGCTTTTGTGAAAAGGCCCAGCATATTAAAAGTCTCTGGTCTTTTCCCTTTCATTTCTCATTGCGGCTGCATATAGTTTTCATAGAAATATTTACCTATGGAATCATGGCTGAGAAACGAAGCAAGATATCTCTCTGGCAGATGTGATGTGATTAAAGCATAAGCTGAAAAAAGGTGTGAAAAATCAGCATTCTCAATAAAAATAAGAGCTTTTATTTTGGGTAGGTAAGTGGTGCAGTAGATAGAGTGCTGGACCTGGAGTCAGGAAGGCACCATCATGAGTTCAAATCCAGCTTCAGACACTTATTAAGTTGTATGATTGGGCAAGTCACTTAATCCTGTTTGCCTCAGTTTCCTCATGTGTAAAATGAGAAAGAAATGGCAAAGCACTCTAGTATCTTTGCCAAGGAAACCCCAAATGAGGTCATGAAGAATGAGACACGATTGAGAAGACTCAACAACAATTTATTTTGCAGTTGTTTGAAAGCTATTTAGTCTCATTGGTAGTTAGTTAGTACTAGAAAAGACCTTAGAATCTTTTTCCCTTTCTTAACCAGCTTAACCTATCATTAAACATTTATTAAGTGCCTATTGTAGTACTGGGTGCTGGGTATTCAGACAACCACTTTTTTCTACAGGAAGAAAGATGAAGTGCCCAAGGTGGTACAGCCAGCTCTAGAACTCAGATCAGGGCCTAACCCAGTGTTCTTTCCACAATTAACACAGGCCATTTGCTTGGAATTACAGACATAGAATTTCTGAGCTGGAAAGGGCTTCAGTGATCACTTAATCCAACCGTTGCCTGAATAAGGATTCCTTCTACATCGTGGACTTTTTTGGGTGATAGACATCTTTGACAGTCTGGTAAAACCTATGGACCCCTCAGAATAATGTTTTAATTGTATAAAATAAAATGCATCGGATTACAAAGAATTATATTGAAACGCAGCTATCAAAAAAATTATTTTTCAAAACCCCAGGTTCAGAACCCCAGGTTAAGAACTCCTGATTTACAACATGGTCAATGAGTGCTTAACCAGATTTTTCTTAAAGACTCCACTTTTGGATTACTTTAATCCTGCAGAAGTATTTTCTAATATTAAGCCTAAAAAGTTGCTTGCTCTCTCTTCTCCTGTGTTGTAGCAGCCAATACCTAGCTTGCCAGAGTAACACCAGAGAGGAAGGGGAAAGATGAATCACAAACAATTAAGTTGTCTTAGTAGTTAAAAGTTGCTGTGAGTATCAGAACTAAAAGTTTGTGTTCCTTGTGGATTTCATTTATTGGTGCTACCCAGGCTCCTCTCAACCCCCCAACTCAGATAATCGAGAAATGATTATATTTGGTAATGAGGATGACTACCTACTACCTACTACCTATTACTACTATTACTACTACTACTACTACTACTACTACTACTACTACTACTACTACTACTACTACTAGTACTATTACTACCACTACTATTACTACTACTACTACTACTACTGCTACTACTACTACGAACAGGCCACCTTGGTCTTTTCATTGTGTTTTACAACCTAGTGAGGCACAAACCTCAAATCTATCTTCAGAGTTGTGAAAATTAAATACTTTACCATCCTTTACCTTACCAAACACTCAGATTTCCAAAGCTTGGATGTCGCCACACTTAATTTCTTTCTTTTTTTTTTTTTTGAGATTTTTTGTTTTTAGTTTACAACACTCAGTTCCACGTAATTATGAGTTCCAGCTTTTCTCATGAGAAGGAAGAAACAAAACCAAAAAAAAAATCCCAAAAACAAAAGAGAAAAAAAGAACAAAGGGGAAAAAAAAGGTGAACATAAAGTGTGCCTCGATCTGCATTCGGAATCCATAGTTCTTTCTCTGGATGTAGATAGCTCTATCATGAGTCCTTTGGCTTTGTCTTTACACCTTGTATTGCTGAGAAGAGCCAAGTCTATCAGGGTTAGTCCTCACAGGATCCATATATCTGTGGTTGTGTATAATGTTCTCCTGGTTCTGCTCCGCTCACTCAGCATTATATCGTGTAGGTTTTTCCAGGTTATTATGAAGTCCGTATCTTCCCCATTTCTTATAGCACAATAGTATTCCATTAC
>JAQQSZ010014034.1:0-11616 GCA_028646595.1 Phalanger gymnotis
GTTTTCTTGATTCTAAGCCTGGCACTCTATACCCATTGCATCACCTAGCTGCCTAAAATTGTTAGGAAATTTTCCTTATACCAAGTCTAAATTTGCTTCCTTACCAATGCTTCTAATACTGCCTCCTGGACTCAAGCAAAACAATTTGAATCCCTGTTTCTTATGCTAGCTAGCCCTTGCATATTTAAACACAGCTATCACATTCCTACTGATTTCACCCTTTCCCAGGACAAAAATAAAACATTCTTACAGTTTATCTACATGACCTAGAAGTGCTTTGCTATCTTAGTTGCCTTACCTAGATAGTCAACCGCTTATTCCCATCAGGCAGTTTGTCAATAAACATGCATTAAATGCTAACTCTATGTAGGTGCTGTAAGTGCTGTTCATAGAAATTCAAGCAACACAGAAGATAGTCCCTGCCCTGAAAAAGATTATATTCTAATGTAGAGGAACATGTGGAAGACAACGCATAAAAGGAAACTGAAAAGTTGGAAGTGGGGTGTGTATGTATGGACTGAATGACTAACTGAAGGGAAATTATCTTTGCTGATTTGGTAGGGTTTAGAAAGAAGTCAACAGAATCAGGAGCAAATCCTAAGGAGGAACAAAGAAGTGAATATGGCTAATTTGAGCACTTTCTTAAAATCTAGATTCAGAGAATAAGGCACAGGGATGGAGGCATCTTTAAGGATGAGAAGGCTTGTGGGCCATGGTGATGGAGGCATCTTCCAGCATGAAGATGTCTTTACTAATACATCCTAGCCATAAACAACAGATTCTAAATTTGAACACTTTTGAGAGTGTAGTTCAGGAGAAAGAGCACTGATTTGAGTCAGGTCTCTAGTATTCAAATCCCATTTTTGATAATATCGGTGGAAGCTTGGGAAAGTCACTTCACCCCTGTGGATCTTAGTTTCCTTATCTGTAAGATGAGAGGCTTACATTAAAGCCCCTTATATGGCCTCTGTGGTTCCTTTCAATTATATATTTATGAATTCTGTATTTTCGGACCTGATTTTCACCTATTATATATGTTTCTAATGAGGATCTCTTCATTCTGTAGCCATAAGTACCATGTAATTAATTTCCACACCTCATAATTTGAACCTTAACTTTAGTGGGTTTGTCTGGCTAGGTTAACATACTTGTTTTCCATTTTTGTTCTCTTCTTTTCAGTTCAAAGACCCTGACAGAGAACACAAAGAATCAAAAATTCTTGTAATAGCTTGGTCTTCTTTTGTCTTGACTTGTCTTTTGTCTTGGTCTTCCATTGTCGTCATTCCATCCAACTATGTTGTGGTCTAATACCTTCTGATGCTGAAGCCAATGGTTTTTTTTTAATTCTGTAATATCACCTCCTAGCTAAGGGATAACAAGGTTCTATAGTTTTTCTACCCATTCTTTTGCATTTTTACAATAAATTGCTCTTTACTCTGTATCCATAAATCTCTTTCATGCAACCTTTTCATGCACACTGTAAGTTTAAATCAAATGGGCTTGCCTGGTGAGGCTATGGAAATACCCTCTTATTATTTTATTCTTATAATTGTTCTCCTTACCCTTCTCCCTTACACTGCTCCTTTTCCTTCTCCCTTATTCTCCTTCTCCCTTCTTCTTCTCCTTCTCCTCCTCTTTTTTCTCCTTCTCCTTCTTCACAGTAGTATATAGTAGTAATAATAGTATTGTATTCTTATTATCAATTATATTCTTATTATGAAAAGGTCATTCTCCTTGGCAAAGAAAGTAGGTAAGCAATGCAGTTGGCTCTCTTTTGTTATCATCATTCTACTACCACAATATTCATGTGCTTTCCCTGAAGTCCTATCATTTCTTTTATCTCTTTTTAACCTTCCATATAAATTTTTATTAGACATATTTGGTTGTCTTTAACTTGTCTGGAAATCTTCAACCCAGCTTGAGTTTTAAATCTCCAGGCATTCTTATTTCAGAACTGAACTGAACTTCTGTATTCAATCTCTGTTATCTCTCTTGGCTTTCCATCTTTAAATATGTGTTGGTTGATAAATACCTTTTAACTATATTAATCTCTTTAAGTAACTTGCCTTTTCACTCCTAATTAGAATTAATTATTGCCCACAATAGCAGCCAGTCTCTATCTAACAGTGACAAATTCCATTCCTTCTCTTCAAACCTCCATCAGATATTGCCCTCATACTGCCACGAAGGTGGTATACTACTGTTCGGTCTTTTACCATAGTGTTAACTTAGCTCATAGCTCTAAGTTTTTCTGCTGCTCCTGACTGTTCTGTTGAAAATAAGGAGGTTTAAACAAGAAAGCAGCTTTCTTCCAAGCTGTAAGCAGCAGGTTTCCCCCATATTTTGCTGACTTACGGGGTCATAGTGAGAGATGATTCTTGTCTAATATTTTCTTTATTTTAGGGGATGCAAAAAGGGTTCTTTATCATCAGAAAATATTGCTCAATCCATCTTGGAATGTAATTGTCATGTTTTAGTAGCTAGCATTAGGAACCAAAGCAATAGAACATAAAAATTGGTCAAAATAATTAACAAAACTGAAGGCATGCCATTGTCTAGTCTGAGTCCCCTGTGGAAAGCTGGCCCTGAAACTGTAAATATGATCATGAACTTCCCAAGCTGCATCAGTCCAGCAACTGCAGAAACTTAAGGCCTAGAGAGATAAGTGCTTTTTAATTATTCAAAGGTTCACCAGAGACCCCATAGGGCAGAGAACAATTAAGGAATAGATGAATCTAAGGGAGAGAATAAGGAACACTAGGTATTGATGCTAAAATGACAGGAGTGGTAGTAAATGCCAAGGATACATACTCTTTTGACTTCAGTTAGGTTAACTATTCTGACTCGCAATGAGGCATCTGCTGACTTCTATTTACAGACCTTTGCAAGTACCATGTAATGCTGATATATGTCCCTACTTTAATTGGCTACTTGAGGACAAAAACTTCATCTGAACTAAAAATTCTAAACTTCTACAACAATGTGTTAGCAAAGTCACTACTTAGGTTTCTATAGAATTCTACATACTCAAAAAAGGCCCAGTATGATGCTTCCTAATTATATGAAGTAGCCTTGACTCTAGGTCTCTGCATAGGAAGTTCATTGACTAAGGGTATAAGTTTAGGGATTTTAGGCTGATCCCTGGTGTGGTGTCTTAGCAAACAAGACTTACATTTATTCATGATTTATTCACATGCCATACTGTGTGAGCTTACTATATCATTGCCAATTCAATAAGCATTTATTAAGCAAATTCTGTGTGTTAAATAGGGCAACTCGGTGGCACAGTGGATTGAGTGCCAGGACTGCAATTAGTGAGACCTATCTTTCTGAGTTCAAATCTGGCCTCAGATACCTAGTGGTTATGTGACCTTGGGAAAATCACTTAACTGTTTTTGCTTTACTTTCCTCATCTGTAAAATGAACTGGAAAAGTAAATGGCAAACCACTCCAATAACCTTACAAAAAAAAACTTCAGATAGGGTCACAAAGAATTGGACACAACTGCAAAAAACCAAACAACAACAAAAATAAGAAAATATCTTAAGCAATGTGCTAAGTGCTGGGAATACATTGATAAAATTGAAATGGGCCTTGCCTTCAAGTTTATATTCTAGTAAGAGGTGAGGAGAAAACATGTAGACATATAAGTAAATACAGAACATATAGAAAACACATATAAAGGCAATGTGACCCTAAGTAAGTCATTTGTTCTGAGAAACTCTTTAAGATTACAAATTAAATAGAAGGTATAGATCTGTGTTGGTGTGGAAGAGTTTCCTTACCTAGAGAGTTCTCTATATTAATGAAATCATAAACCAGAGGATCAAAACAAAATAAATACAAAGCAATTTTGTGAAAAGGAATACTAGTAACTAGTAGAGATAAGACAGGCCTTTTGTAGGAGGCAGCAATTGAAGTGAGCCTTGAGATTACTTGAGGATTTCAAGAGGCAGAGATGAGGAGTGAGAACATTATAGACATAGGAGACAGGCAGCAAATGCAAAGGCATAGAAATGGGAGATGGAACAGCAACTAGGACAGTTTCACTGGAACATAAAGAGCCAGAGGGAAAATAATGTGTAATCAGCTTGGAAAGATATAGGAGTGACATGGTTAGGCCTATATTTTAGGAACATCAATTTGGCATTTCTGAGGAAGATGGATTAGAGAAAGGAGGGAACAGCAGCAGTGAAGCTATGACTATAAGCAGTGCAGCAGGAGCAGATGCTGACAGTCCTTGTCTGGTGTGAGCTAACCTCTAAGATGCATACTTGCTCTTTTTCATTATATTGGATGGCAGTGGGGCTTTTGTGGTAGAGAAAATAGGAGAGTCCATTTTAGAATGAGTAGTTCCTCTGATGGGGGAGGGAAGTCCTTTCCTGGGCAATTATTAGGTATTCATTACAGACGTTTTTAAAAACTCTATTTTATGCTAAATATGTATTATGGCCAATTGGGTAAAATGTGGGGCTTTGGAGAGACAAGAAAACAAATATTGATAAACAGGACAATTGTTGATAACTCTACCAGCCTATTCACTCACTTTTACATCTTATTTGGTCCAACCAAACTAGCCTTTTTATATAACTCACACAACATATTGTGCTTCTTGTCTTCCATACATGGAATTCACTACTGCCTTATCTCTGACTCTTAAAATCTCTAGATTTTCAGGATTTAGCTTGAGTGCCACCTCCCAACAAGTCTTTCTCAATCCCACCAGCTGTTTGTTCTTCAGAAGTCAACAAGCATTTATTAAGCATTTATTATGTACCAAGCACTGTGCTAAGCACATTGAGAATACAAATACATGTAGAAAACCTGCCCCTGCCTTGCCTTTTCACTGGCTATCCCTTCTTACTTGGAAATCTCTCCCTCCTTAACTGTGCTTCCTGGATTCCACAAAGTCTCAGCTAAAACCCTACCTTGTTCACAAGGCCTTTTGGAGTCTCACTTACTGCTTGTGCCTTCCCTTTGATATATACCACTATCACCCCCCAACATGCGCAAATAAGAAAAAACAGAAATACACATACATGCATGTTGCCTCACCCATTAAAATGTGAGCTTCTTTAAAGCAGGGAATGTTTTTGCATTTCTTTGTATCACCTATGCTTAGCACAGTGCCTGGGATGTAGTAATTACTTAGAAATACTTTTTTGTCTGCTATTAGTTGCTTCCAATGAATCAATAAATGAGTATTCAGTATAGCAGTAACTATATGACCTACATCCTACTAGGCAGGGGGATTCAAAGACAAAAAATAAATATGGATACAGATGTAACAGTCTTGAGAATCAGGTCTTAGTATACAGCCATATCAATAATTGGTTATATCCAAGTTTAAAGAGATATGAGCACATAAATATATAGAGGCAATGTGGAATTGTAGAAAGAATGCTAACCTTAAAGTTAGTATTTCTTGGGTTTGTATATGTACTTCCTCTTAAACACTATCTATTGAGTCATCCTGTGCAAACAAACTGACTTCTCAGTATCCAGGCCAATTTTGAGGATTATGGAGAAAAGGTGCTGACTTGCCGTGTTAAAATTTTATTTTGTTCTGGTACCCCTGACCGCTCCGTACCCCCTCCTTCTAGTCAGTATAGTAAGAATGAAATGGGAACCTATGTCATGTACAAACTGTCACAATGATTAAAAGAGCATAATTTACAAATTGTATCATATATTCACTAAAATTCACATCCTGGTAATGTGTGCCAAATCAGAGGAAATTATCTCAGGGGTGGGGAACATGTGGCCTTCTAGGTCCTTGGGCATGGCCTTTTGACTGAGTCCAAGTTTTCCAGAACTAATCCTTTTACTAAGGAGATTTGTTCTGTGAAATTAGGATTAAGTCAAAGGGCCATACTTGAGAACATAGAGGGCCACATGTGGCCTCGAGGCTGTAGGTTCCTTATCCTTGATCTAGGACCTGCTTGTTAAAGTTCTGTTCCTATGATATATAAACTCTAGACAAAATCCATATCTTCACAGCTCCAGACCAGAAGAACATCAAAAAGGTGCTGATAACTTTCAGATGTAACTTTGAAGTTTTACTAGTATCTTTTTTTCTTTCCTTTCCAATTTTAAACATTTTCATTTGTAGTTTTGAGTTCCAAATTCTGTCCCTCCCTCTCCCCCTCCTCCCTCTCTGCGATAATAATCAATAAGATATAGGTTATACAAATACAATTATATAAAACATTTCCATACTAGTCATTTTTTGTACAAGATGACTCAAACAAAAGAAAAACAAAAGAAAGAAAATGAAAAAATAGCATGCTTCAGTCTGTATTCAAACAATATCAGTTCTTTCTCTGGAGGTGGATCCTTTGGGATAGTCTTGGATAATTGTGTTGCTGATCATAGCTAAGTAATTCAAAATTCTTCACTGAAAAATATTGCTGTTACTGTGCACAATGTTCTCCTAGTTCTGTTCAGTTCACTGTGTATCGGTTCATGTAAGTCTACCAGATATTTTTGAAATTATCCTGCTTATCATTTCTTTTTTTAGTGGTTTATTTTATTTTATTTTTATAATTAATTTATTTCTAGTTTACAACATTCACTTCTATAAGATATTGAGTTTTAAATTTTCTCTCCCTCCTTTCCCTTCCCCTTCCCTAGGAGGGCATGCGATCTGATATAGACTCTACCAATTTTCTGCTTCCCTCCTAATCTTTATTTCATTGACTTTGTTTGTACAAAAACTTTTCCATTTAACATAATCAAAATTATCCATTTTGGATTTTGTAATGCTATCTCTTGTTGTGTCATAAATTCTTCCCTTCTCCATTAATCTGACAGGGAAACTCTTCCTTGCTCTCCCAAACTGCTTATAGTATAAGCCTTTATTCCTAAATCATGAGCCCATTTTGAATTTATTTTGGCATATGGTATAATATATTGATGTATGCCCAGCTTCTGCCATACGATCTTCTAGTTTTCCCAGAAGTTTTTGTGAAATGGTGAATTCTTAACCCAGAGGCTGGACTCTTCGGGTTTATCAAAGAGTAGATTGCTACAGTCAGTGATTACTGTGTCTTGTATACCTAATCTATTCCACTGATCCACCACTCTAATTCTTAGCCAGTAACAAGTAGTTTTGATGACTGCTGCTTTATAGTACAGTTTAGTATCTGGTATGGCTAGGCCACCTTCCCTACCATTTCCTTTCATTAATTTCTTTGATATTTTGGACATTTTGTTCTTCCAGATAAATTTTATTATTATTTTATCCAGCTCTGTAAAATAATTTTTGGTAGTTTGATTGGTATGGTACTAAATAATTAAATTAATTTGGGTAAAATTGTAATTTTTATTATATTGCCTTGGCCTACCCATGAGCAACTGATTTTTTTTCCATTTATTTAGATCTGCCTTTATTTGTGTGAAAAGTGTTTCATAATTGTATTCATATAGGCCTTGGGTTTGTCTTGGCAGGTAGACTCCCAAATATTTTATGCTGTCTACAGTAACATTAAATGGACTTTCTCTTTCTACTTCTTGTGGTTGGGCTTTGTTAGTAATATATAGGAATGCTGAGGATTTAGGTGGGTTTATTTATGCATCTCACTTATCCCCATTTACATACACTGCTTGCTGGTTGTTTTAGGTAAATGCCTCTTATCATTTTAAGGAAAACTCAATTTATCCCTATGGTTTCTATTGTTTTTAATAAGAGTGGGTATTGTATGTTGTCAAAACCTTTTTCTGCATCTATTGAGATGATCATGTTTTCTGCTAGTTTTGTTGTTGATATGACCAATTATGCTGATAGTTTTCCTAATACTGAACCAGCCTTGCATTGCTGGAATAAATCTTCCCTGGGCTTAGTGTATTATTCTTATGATAAATTGCTGTAATCTTTTTGCTAATATTTTATTTAAAATTTTTGCATCAATATTCATTAGGGAAATTGGTCTATAACTTTCTTTCTCTGTTTTGACTCTTCCTGGTTTAGATATTAGCACCATGTTTGTATCATAAAAAGAATTTGGTAGGATTCCTTCTTGACCTATTCTCGCAAATAGTCTGTAAAGAATGGGAATTAATTGTTCTTAAAATGTTTGATATAATTTACATGTAAATCCATCTGGCCCTGGACATTTTTTCCTAGTGAGTTCATTGATGGCTTGTTCAATTTCTTTTTCTAATTTGGGGTTATTTAAGTATTTTATTTCCTCTTCTGTTAATCTGGGCAATTTATATTTTTGTAAATATTCACCCATTTCCCTAAGATTATCAAATTTATGGGCACACATTTGAGCAAAATAATTCCTAATTATTGTTTTAATTTCCTCTTCATTGGAGGTGAATTCACTCTTTTCATATTTGATACTAGTAATTTGGTTTTCCTTTTTTTTTGAAAAAATTGACTGAAGATTTATTAATTTTATTGGTTTTTTTTCCATAAAACCAGCTCTTAGTTTTGTTTATTGTTTCAATAATTTTCTTGATTTCAATTGTATTAATCTCTCCTCTGGTTTCCAGTATTTCTAATTTGATATCTAATTGGGGATTTTTAATTTTTTTCTAGCTTTTATAATTGCATGTGCAATTCACTGATCTCCCTTTTATGTATTTTATTCATGTAAGCATTTAGAGATATAAAACTTCCCCTAAGAACTGCTTTTGCTGCATCCAATAAGTTTTGGTATGTTGTCTCATTATTGTCATTCTCTTGAATGAAGTTATTGATTGTTTCTATGATTTGTTCTTTGACACACTCATTCTTCGGGATTGGTTATTTAGTTTTCAATTAATTTTTAGTCAATCTTTCCCTGGCCTTGTATTACAAATAATTTTATTGCATCATAATCTGAAAGGGATGCATTGACTATTTCTGCCTTTCTGCACTGAATTGTGAAGTTTTTACGCCCTAGTACATGGTCAATTTTGTGTATGTGCCATATACCACTGAGACAAAGGTATATTCTTTTCTATCCCCATTCAGTTTTCTCCAGAGGTCTATCATATCTACCTTTTCTAAAATTCTACTCACCTCCTTAACTTCTTTCTTGTTTATTTTGAGGTTAGCTTTATCAAATTCAGAGAGGGGGAGGTTGAGGTCCCCCATTACTATAGTTTTGCTGTCTATTTCTTATTGTAATTCCCTTAACTGCTCTTCTAAGAATTTGCATGCTATACCACTTGGTGCATATATGTTAAGTAATGATATTATTTCATTGTCTATGGTGCCTCTTAGCAGGATATAGTTTCCTTCCTTATCTCTTTTAATTAGATCTATCTTTGCTTTTGCTTTGTCTGAGATTGGGATTGCTAACCTTGCTTTTTTTTTACTTCAGCTGAAGCATAACATATTCTTCTCCAGACTTTTACCTTTACCCTGTGTGTATCCTCCCTTTTAAAATGTGTTTCTTGTAGACAACCTATTGTAGGATTATGGTTTTTCATCCATTCTGCTATCTACCTTTGTTTTATGAGAGAGTTCATCCCATTCACATTCACAGTTATGATTATTATCTGTGTCTTTTTCTCCATCCTATTCCCCACCCCACCCCCTGTTTATGCTTTTATTTCTCCTTTCTCCTTTCCCATCCTCAAAAGTTTTGCTTTTGACCACCACTGCCTCCTTTAATATTCCCTCCCTGTCAGCATCCCCCCACCTTACCCTTTTGCTTACTACTTCTTCCTTCCCTTCCAACCACCCCCCTTTTTTTCTTCTTTCCTCTCCTACTGCCTGTAGGGCAAGCTTAATTTCTATAGTTAACAGAGATTGTTATTCCCTCTTTAAACTAAATCTGATGAGAGTAAGGCTCAATCACTGTTCTTCCTCCTCCCTTATTTCCCTCTACTATAATGTTTTTGTGCCTCTTCATGTGATTTAATTTACTCTTCTGTGCCTCCTCCTTACCACTTCTCTCATTACCATCCTTTTCCACCCTTTAACTAGGTTTTGTATCATCACATCAGTTAATTTTTCCCACACCCTCTGTCTATGTATATCCCTTTTAGATGTCAATAAACCTATACCATAATCAAGATTAACAAACATCATCCTCCCATGTAGGGATGTAAACAATTTGCCCTCATTGAAAAACAAAGTTTTTTTTCTTTTTTTTCCCCCTGTTTACCTTTTTATGTCTCTCTTGAGTCTTGTATTTGAAGATCAAATTTTCCATTGAGCTCTGGCCTTTTCTTCAGGAAGTTCTGGAGTTCCCTTATTTCACTGAATGCCCATCTCCTTGCCAGAAAGATTGTGCTCAATTTTGCTGGATAGTTGATCCTTTTGTTGTAGTCCAAGCTCCTTTGCCTTTCAAAATATCGTATTCCAATCTCTCCAGTCTTTTAATGTAGAAACTGCAAGGTGTAGTGTGATCTTGATTGTAGTTTCACAGTATTCCAATTGTTTCTTTCTGGCTGCTTGCAGTATTTTCTCTTTAACCTGATAATTCTTGAATTTGGCTACAATATTCCCTGGAGTTTTCAATTTGGTTCAGGGGGTAATCAGTGGATTCTTTCAATAACTATTTTACCTTCTGGTTCTAGGACCTCAGGACAATTTTTCTTTACGATTTCTTAGAAGATACTGTCCAGGCTTTTTTTTAAATCATGACTTTCTGGAAGACCAATAATTCTTAGACTATCTCACCTGGATCTATTTTCCAGATCAGTTGTTATTCCAATGAGCTATTTTATGTTTTCTTTTATTTTTTCATTCTTTAGATTTTTGGACTGATTCTTGATGCCCCATAGAGTCATTAGCTTCTACTTGCCCAATTCTAATTTTTAACAAATTGTTTTCTTCAGATAGTTTCTGTACCTCTCTTTCCATTTGGCCAATTTTACTTTTCAAGGAATTATTTTCTCCTAATAGGTTGTGTAATTTTTCTTTTGCCTCTCTGAATTGGCTTTTAAAATCCTCATTGAGCTCTTTCAGGAATGCTTTTTGGGCTTGAGACCAGATCATATTCTCTTTTGAGGTTTCATATGTGGGTATAGTGTCAGTGCTGTCCTCTTCTGAATTCATATTTTGATCTTCCCTGTCTCCATTGTAAAATTCTATGGTCTTTACTTTTCCAGTTTGCTTCTTCATGGTGGTTGCCTTTTTCCTTGCTTTTAGAGTGGATCCCTGCTTTTGGGGTTCTGGGGGATCTGTCCCAAGCTTCTGGTGTTAGGAACTAGGGACCAGGTTACTGGCTTTGTGTACTGTGGCTTCTGGTTTTGTCAACTAGAAGCTATGAAATGCTGCAGCTTACTTGCACTTGGTGCTGAGCTGGAGCTGGCTGGTTTGTGCCAAGGTCGAAGTGGGTGAAGCCTTTCTGAGTTTCCCTGGGGTTACACTGAATCTCACAGTGTGAGGTGTTGGGGAGGAGTGGTCTGGCTGCTGGAAATTTCCTCTTCCCCTAGAGCTATGCTATAGCATGGGTGGCCTCAGTTGTTGGTCGGTGCTGGTGTCTGCCAATTTCCCTGGCTGTGTGAAGGCATGTCTGCGGTCCTGGTGTTGGCACTTGCCAGCTCCACGCACTTGAGGTTCAGGAACTCCCACTGGTCTGCTAAGGTAGGGTTTTCTGGAATGCCTCCCTTGTTTCACTTGTCTCCTTTTGCCACCACAAAAGGGGCCCATCTCCCTATCTTCCTGAGCTA
>JAQQSZ010014035.1:0-11616 GCA_028646595.1 Phalanger gymnotis
TAAGGAGAAAACAACAAGAAATTTATTTAGGCCCCACCGCAGCAAAAACTTGAACCAGCCTCCCCATTCCAACATCTTGACAAAAAGACTCCAGGCCCAGAAAGCCCATTTCACAAGGGCAACTAGGAGGCCAAAGAAAAGCAAGAGAGTATTTAGCCAAATCATGTTCACTGGCCTCACGTTCCTGCTCGCACTCGGGCAGCTTCTGGCCTCCACACCTTCCACCTCCGCCGCTGCTGCTGAAGTTGTCTCTCGGCTCACCCCTCCTCGCAGCTGAGCTTCCGGCATTCTGAAGCCCCGCCTCAATGACCAGAGACCATTGGTTCCCGAGCTGGCCCCTCCTAAGTCACCAATCCACACCCACACAGGTTTCACACCTGACAGGGCCCTGGGCCTGGGGCTTAGCACTTAACAGCTGAAAGTACTTCCACTCAAAAGAAACAAAAGCCATGCTAATGAGACAATTTTGCTTAACAACACACATACTCACTCTATTAATATATGAGGTTCTCAGATTATCTTACAAGAGATATTTTAGATATCTTTTCAGCTAGTTATACAATAATTTAAAAAAACACTTTATAAGTAAAGTAGGAACATTTTTTTTTTACTAAATTACATTAAAATGTGGGACAAAATTAATAAACGTTAGTCATTTATTCATTATTTCATTCAGCAAAGTTTTATATATCCTACCCTATGTTACATTTCTGTGAGAGACCTAGAGATAAAACAATCAACCTGACCTCAATTAACTTGGACCCAATCAGAAGCAAAACATACTAACGCATTGAAGATTGCTGCAGCTTCCTCTGGAACAGAGAATATTCACAATATTTCAGAAAGTCAGAGAACCAGAAACAGAGGGACTTATGATATGGATATGATCACTCTTTCAAACAAATCCCTGAGTCCCTTGAACATAAAGAGGGGACAGAATAAAGGATCTCTTTCACAAGGGAAATTCTTTTAAAGATGAGGAAAGCCACTATGATGCTTTTGCTAGGGATGTTCTTTAGTAGTGATGAAACAAGCTGGTTGTGGATAATAATGACGATGATAATTACAATGCCTCGAAAGGGACAGTACACACACACACATAGATACGCACATATATACAAACACACACACATACATATATTCTCTCTCATTTTGTGTCCGTTTCTCTCTGTCTTGGTCTCTCTGTTTCTGTCTCTCTGTGTCTGTTTTGGTATCTCTGTCTCTTTCTGACTCTGTGTCTGTGTCTTTTTCTTTATCTGTCTCTTTGTCTCTGTCTTATCTGTCCTGCTGTCTCTGTCTCCTTCTTAGTCTCTCTGTCTCTCTCTGTCTCTTTGTCTTTGTCTCTCTCTCTCTCTCTCTCTGTCTCTCTCTCACACACACATACACACACTTTATAATGCTTGATTGTAAGAACAACATGACACAGCCAGAAATGTGAGCAGTTTAAAGATTCCAATGGACTTGTCATCATTACAACCAACCTGTGAGGTCCAGAGGGCAGCTATTTTTACCTCTGTTATAAAGATGAAGAAATAGAGAATAGAGACTCAGAGAAGATGAGGGACTCTCCCAAGGTTGCAGAGTTCATAAGTGGTGGTGCTGGGTCCCGAACATAGATCTGTTGGTTCCAAAGTTAATGCACATTACATTGGATTGTATGAACAGTATTTACTTTGTGGTTAGCAAATTAGTGGCAACACTTGTTCTAAAATAAAATTGACAATATCATGACCAATAATTAGCTAACCACAAAGAACTTGGGACCAGAAGGTATGACTATAATTTTTAGAGCTGAGATGGGAACTCGTCCTGAGGACCCAAGAGGTGATGTGATTGGTCCAAAGTTCAACTGCGGTAGTCTGTGCTTTAAGCCAGGGATACTAACTCTTACCTTCCTATACAGTTCGTAAACTACTATAATACTTATATAATTGATAAAAATTCAAGGAATATATTATTATTTTCCTACTTTAATATCCCCAAGTATTTCTGTCATAATTAATCACAAGACTCAAATAAATTTAGATATGTAACAGACAGATTATTAGTCTATGCATGTTCATATGTTTAAATATTTCATTCATTTTAGAGATATATTTTCCTTTGAGACATTTTAATTCTGATTCAAATGCAGCTAGCATCTTTCCACAGTGCATGATTGAGCACCAACAGATCCATACTTGTGTAAAACTAAAACTAACCAGCCAGCTCTTTTGCTCAAGCAATAATTTAGTGCCCACCTCAGAACTAAGTATATTCAGCAGTTTTTTAATGCAGCCCCATGCTAGGCACAACACAATACACCATGCAGGGGACTAGACATATAATAATGAGTACGTATAACTTGAAAATATCTGATCATTTTTTGAATATATTTAAATTCATTTATTATATTTTTTTCCAATCATTTTTCAGACTGTTTTCAACCTCAAGTTCTTGAGCTATTGAGACCAAAGTGAAAGAGAGGAATTGTTATCTGAAGGAGGACTTTAGCTGAGGAGTTATCTACTTGTCAAAAGACATAGGCATTCTAGCATGTAAGCATTAAAATGCTTATACTTAGAATTCGAATTATTGTCAGAACTGTCATTTTGTCTCCCAGATGGTTGACCCTCTGCTCTGCAACACAAATTTCACAAAACAAACAATAGGGAATAATTAACAAAGATGTGCAAAAAATTAATTTAACTGGAAATCGATTTCTTTTCAAAATATGGAAGTGTAAGAATTCCTGGAGAACCACTGGAGTGACTGGCGTGTATAATTCGACATTTTCTAAATAGGCTTTTTTGTTTGCATTTCATTAAGAAATGAATAATTACTATGCTGTCACATATTCTGTAGTTTTGCCCATTGATGGTTCTCTTTAATTGAAAGTATGTCATCTATTTGATAAACAAGTAGGTGCTGTATAGGGGAGAGCCATGACCTTGAAGCTAGGAAGACTTTAAATTAAATCCTACATCAGACACTTGTTAATGGTATGATTCTGGGCCAGTCACTTAACGACTCTGAGCCTCAGTTTCCTCATCCATAAAATGAGGATGATGCTAGCACCTATATAAAGAGAACATTGTCAGGATAAAATGAAATAGTATTTGTAAAATGCTTAAGAAACATCGAAGCACAAAATGTTCGCTGTTATTTTTATTTATAAAGTATATGCAAACATATGTAATTTTTCAAAGTCAATTGACCAATTGGTCAATTGGGGTTTAAGAAAAGAACTTTAAATGATATATGTGTGTTATAGTATACATATGTGCGTGTGTGTGTCTATGTATATACATATACATATGTATATATGTAAGGACACATAAATTATCAAAAATGTTATGGAGATTTCCCATTGAGATTATATTTCCTTTTGTGTAAGAATACAGTTAACTAACAATTTTGGATATTTGAGTAAAATAAGACCAAAAGAATAACATTTGGGATAGTTTCTTCTTTTATAATTGAGAGATATTTTTGCACCAAATAGAATTACTCTGAGTGATTTAGAGGTATGCCTAATTGGGTACACCATAGTAACAGCAAGGATAGAGAACGATGAATGAGTTGAAATAGTTTATCCATGAATGTGTAATTTTTAAAAAGCACAATATTTACTTTGAACTGTGACTTTCTGATTGTGCACAATGGAATTTTAGTCTGTCTCTACTCCCTTGTTCTATTTCTCTTGTTCCATTCCTATTTTTCCCACCAAATCCCTCCAAGGAGTCCCCAGAGCTGGTACTTGATATTTTTGTGTTTTAGTTTTGAATCAGAAAAAGCATGTTGAAACCATATGCTGTGCATACTTTTCAGCACAATGTACTTTACACATGCATGCTCCCATGATTTATAAGAACTTGTTTCATTTAAGTGCATTATAGTTTTCTTGACAGATTCGGTACAAATACAGTGTTTATTATATTGTAGTAACTAGGTAGGAGTGGTTGTTCTTTAATCATCAAACCAATTCCTTTGAGGCAGAAAATTCTGCAAAATATATCATGGTGAATTCTTCTAAAAACATGCAAGTTTCTGTTTAGTATTTACGTGATATATATTTGTATCTATTTTTTTGAGAGGTAGGGAGAGGTACTGATGTGATTTCAACCCCTTGGGAAACTTACAAGTCCCTCCCCAGCTGTACATATGTAAATTATCTTTAACTTAGAGTGTTAAGAGTTTGGCCTGAGGCTCAGAGAGGTTGAGAGAATTGGACGTTGTCACACAGTTATTGTGTGACATTGTGTGATATTATGTATCAGGGGTGATTCGTGAATTGAAGTCTAAGACTTGAATCTTTCTATTATTATGCTGCTGCTATGAATGGGACTCCATAAATGATGATATTACAAAGGAACAAAAATCTATCACCAAGCAGAACAAATGTCCTGATATAATATTTTATATTATGTACATTCATATAGAATAACAAATATGATTGTTTTGCTTAATTTATATATATATATATATGCACATATATGTATATGCATATATATATGAGTGTGTTCCTTTTGGGGGAAGTTTTAAGACACTCAATACTTTGAGACTTTTCTTCCTTAATCTTTTTATTTTCTATCATTATAACATATCTGTAATATGTGATAATTTTTTTTAGGATAGTAATAAGCCAATATACAATATTATATAGAAAGAGAAATATCAGTAGTACAATACTATCTTTGGAAATTTAATAATAATAATATATTTGATTACTGGACCCATGATTTTGTTGCCATATGGAAATCCCAGATGAGGAAACTCTTTCTACCATTATGATAAAGCATAATTTAAAAAAAATAAATTACAGGTACTGCATGCTATCAAGATGCAGTTTTAGAGGTGGAAGTAATCTTAGAAGCAATGTATTCTAATCTCCTTCATTTTACAGCTAAGGAAAATGAGGACCAGAGAGACTGAGTGACTTCCCAAGTTCAAACAGGTATTAAATGACAGAGGAAGGAAGACCTGAGTGTCTCTCATACTAGCTATGTGACCTTGGGGAAGTCCATTAAGCTCTCAGACCCTCTATGCAACTCCCTAAGACAATAAATTAGTGTGAAACTGCTGATCTTGTTTAGAAGAGTTTCAATATTGGGAATTCCCTAAACCAATGGAGTGATAGATCTGGACTCCCACTGCCATTACCTCCCCCCCCAAAAAAAATTCACTTGGAGAAAACTTTTACTTCTAACTTTCTTTTAAAAATTAATTTCTTGATATGTTTATCCTAAATCAGAGCTTTCTAATTCATTGTCTCAATAGCCACCTTTATCAAACATGTACCTATGAGACAACTCACAAAAAGAAATCCTTTAAGACTGCATTTTGATCTATTAAGTCATTTAAAAAATCAACAAGCTATAAACAGCCATATTTTATATGCTCTGTAGCTCTCAGTTAATTTATGTTTATGTAGACTATAATAGTTTTAGTATTTGTGAAAGTGAACCTATATTTTCCTGTTTTGCAATTACTTGATGTTCAAATAATCAGAGGGTCATTGAATACTTATTGCTACATCCAAGGAATCTAGAGTACTTTTTAACATATGAATGCCTGACGTTGTGTGAGAGGTGAATCATCTTTCCACTCTGAAACCCAACTACCCAGAGGACACCAAATGGCACCGTTGGGTAAAAACCATTGTACAGATGGGAACTTCTCCCAGGAAGGCCAAACCAAAGCCCACCTACCTAGATCTCACCAGAATATCCCCTTTCTAACAGAGGTCCCTTAAGACTATGGGAATTTGCCATCTAATCTGCAACTGAACTCTCCTGTACATGATATCTCCATGAATTGAAATGTGAGCCCTTTGAGACAACGGACTGTCTTACTTTTCTATATGTATTCCTAGCACTTATTCATAAGGGTTGTGAAAGCAGGAATCGTCTTTTGTCTCTTTGTGTATCTCTAAGCACTTAGCACTGGTACATAATAGGCACTTAATAATTATTTATTAACTTATTGGCACATAATAAGCATTTAATAAAATTATTTTCCATTCCATTCTATACTCAAGCTTATGCAGTGCTATCTTGTATTCTCAATTCGAAAGTAGTTCTTCAAGAATTTTTTAAGTGCTTATGTCCAATATATTGCAGATAGAAAGACTTATGAAAAGCAGTCCCTGCTCTCGAAGAGCTCTGTGTATGTGTTATTGTTGTTGTTGTTGTTGTTGGTGGTGGTGGTGGTGGTGAAAGAGGGTGGTGGTGGCATAATAGGACACAGATATGTAATATATTTTGAGAAGAGTAGAATGCTGACAACTAGTGAGATCAGAAAAGACTTTCCCAAAGGATGTAGTACCTGAATTGAAACTTAAAGGAAGTTAGGAATCTGATGAAGAGTCAAGTATATTCCAGGCACGTGGGATATAGACAGTGGAAAGTCTCAGAGGCAGGCTACAGAATATCAAGTTCAAGGAACAGCAAGTGAGCTGGTTTAGCTTGAATATAGTGTTCCCGAAGGGGAGGAATATGAAATAAGTTTAAAAAGAAAGACTGGAGTCAAACTATGAAAGACTTCAAAGTCAAAGCTAAGCAGCTGGTATTTTAGACAATAGATAATAAGAAACCCTGAAGAACAATGTAGTCAGACCTTTGCTTCATAACCTTACTTTGGCAGCTAGGAGGAGAATGTATTGGAGAGAGGGGAGAGCAACTGGGGACAATTGTAATGATCCAGGTGAGAGGTGAAGAGTGCCTAAACTAAGGTTCTAATTGTGAGAATGGAAAGAAGTGAATGGGTCCAAAAGATGAAATGGAGACAGAATTGTCAAGTGTGATTGGCTATCAGAGAGAGGAAATGTGAAACAGTCAAGAATGAAAATGAGGTCGTAAAATTGACTAAAAGATGGTGATATCCTTAGCAAAAATAGAGAAGTTTGGAAAGGCAGTCTTAGGGAGGAAAATAATGAGTTGTTTTTTGGGAATTGTTGATTTCAGATGCTTAGAGTAGGAATGTACAGATGATGAGAAGGGATGAAGTTTAGGAGAATTTTTTTTACAATTTTTAAAAAGGCATATTTACTTAAGTACTACAGTTCATAGAAAACATTACCCTACCAAAAATATGTGACACCTCTCCCATTATTATAGACATAGTCCAAGAGAATGAAGTTTCCAGTTCAGAGAGTGCATATGGTGAAAGGGTAGTTCATAGATCCTAGTTGCTGGAAGTTCTTTTCTTCTACTTGTGGAGTGCTCAAAAGGTTCCCTTAACCATGCTGAACCTGCATCGATACATCCATACTTTCTCAGCTGAAGACACTGCCACCATTTAACATGGCTAGGACATCAATGGGAAGTTGGGAAACCCCAAATTCTAAAAAAAAAGACTCCTATTGTATATACAGATTATCCTAGAGATATGAATTGACCCCATTGGAACTGATGAATCAATCCAAAAAAGGTAGAGAGAAAGAAGTTACAGCAGCCCAGAATAGATTGTTCAGGGATGACTGGTTAAATAATTGTTTCGAACTCAGTCTACCTACTCAGTCTACAGCCAAGAAATTCAGGCTTCACACTGAAATACAATGAAATACTTGTGAATGACAAAATTCATTAAGATTCAAATGAAATGCTTTATTAATTCAAAGGAGGTGCTTCTGCCTCCACATATTGGGAACCATTCTAACATATATAAAACATGCTGCCCCTACCACAACCCAGGGTTGTTGTAAATGAAGTACTTAGACCAACCTAAAGCAGCTTCATCCCTTATCCTAAAGGGGAAACATAGCATGAGTCTTTTGATTATAAATACAAGGACTTAGGTATCTTGCAACAACCAAGTAGAATAGTATTG
Organism: Phalanger gymnotis; assembly: GCA_028646595.1. Classification (NCBI taxonomy): domain Eukaryota; kingdom Metazoa; phylum Chordata; class Mammalia; order Diprotodontia; family Phalangeridae; genus Phalanger; species Phalanger gymnotis. Next base: position 7,810 of record JAQQSZ010014035.1, read on the forward strand.
TTTAGAACAGAGGGAACCACTGCTCCCCTCCAAGGTGTCCTGATGTAGTTTTACTAACACCCATATATGCTGATGATCAGTCACTTTCTTTTTCACCCAGTATTTCAAGAGATATACTAGTTGATCTGTATTGGAGTGATACCATCTACCTACCTAACATGACAACAAACAGTCTCTCCTCCCATCATCCCCAGAGTGCCTATTTGTGTGGACAAGTTTATTTGCCTGATCAGACACTGGAGTTGTCCCAATACCTAGTTCATATTTCACCAAGTGATCTACTAAGGACTCTATCATAGTGTGTAAGTGGAGTACTCTGGTAAAGTCTGATCTCACTAAGATGAGATACCGTTCACTTGATGGGATTTAATTTTTTTTATCATTTTCTTCATGTTAGCAATCTAGCTTCTCTAAAATGGCTAGAAAGGACTTGAGAATAGTAGCTTTTGCAATATGTTTATTCTGCATATCAAGCTCTCATCAGGTTAATCCTAAAGGGCCAGTGAAATTCCTCTCCTTATCTCATTGTAAATATTCCCCATTGTTATCTATCTGAAAGCACACAGATACAGGATATCAGATTCCCATAGATACTCATCCAATTTCCCCAAATTCCTTCCCTTTATGTTTCCTTTCTTGCACTTCAATCACAAAAATAACTGCAAGGTCATCACCAAAAGTAAAAACTAATGTTCTGGGCCAAACCTAACTCAGTCCTCTACAGTGGTTCATCCTCAGGACAAGAACACATTGAAACACTCATAGTGCATAAAATCAATAACATAAAATCTCTCTACAATAAAGTTAATAAGATACAATTCACTAATTCCAAAGATCCTGTTCTCCATTTTTACATTTTATAGGGCAGCAATGCTGGGTCAAAAATATATCCCACAGAATGGCTGAACAAGTTGTGGCATATGATCATAATGGAACACTATTGTTTTAATAGAAATGATGCGCAGGCAGACTTCAGAAAATCCTGCAAAGACTTATATGAACTGATGCCAAGTGAATTGAGCAGAACCAGGAGAACATTGTACACAGCAACAGCAACATTGTGTGATGATCAATGATGATAGACTTAACTCTTCTTGAAAATACAATGATCCAAGACAATTCCAAAAAACTTGCGGTGGAAAATATTATCCACATCCAGAGAAAGAACTATGGAGTCTAAATGCAGATTGAAGCATACTATTTTCACTTTTTGGGGGGTTTCTATTTTCTCTCATTTTTCCCATTTATTCTGATTCTTTTTTCACAATATGACCAAGGTGGGAATATCTTTAATCTGATTGTACAGGTGTAGCCTATATCAGACTGCTTGATTTCTTGGGGAGGGGGGAAGCAAAGGAAAGGAACGAGAAAAATGTGGATTTCAAAATCTTACAAAAATGAATGTTGAAAACTATCTTTACATATAATACAATGCATATAATAAAAAACACAATGAAGTACAAAACAAAACATATATGTATACATACATACACATACATTACACACCATATACATACACACATACATACATACACCCCTTCAATTTCCAGTTCTTCATCACCACAAAGAACGTATAGACTGAGTACTAGTGTTACTGGGTCAAAGGGTACAGGTAGTTTAATAACTCTTTGGGCATAATTTCAGATTACTCTCCAAAGTGGCTGGATCATTTCACAAATCTACCAACAATTAATTAGTGTCCCAATTTTTTAATATTCCCCTCCAATATTTGTTACTTTCCCCTTCTATCATTTTAGCCAATCTCATAGGTACAAAATGATATCTCAAGTTTGTTTTAATTTGCATTTCTCTAATCAATAATGATTTAGAGATTTTTTTCATGTGAGTATAAATTGTTTTGATTCCTTTATCAGAAAACGCCTGTTTATATCCTTTGACCATTTATCATTTGGGGGATGGTTCATTTTCTTACAGATTTGACAAAGTTCTTTATACATTTTAGATAAGAAATCTTTATCTGATAAAGTGCCTATAAAATTTTATCCTACTTTTCTGCTTTCTTTCTGTTCTTGGTTATATTTATTTTGTTAGGACAAACCCTTTTTAATTGAATGTAATTGAAATTATCCATTTTAAACCTACTCTTCTTTTCAATTTGCAACATGGCTAATGTGGAAATATGTTTTACATGACTACACATGTATAATTTATATCATATTGATTGCCCTCTTAATGTGTGGGGAAAGGGCTGGAGGGAGGGAGAGAACTTGAAACTCAAAGTGTTTTTAACAAATGTTAAAAATATATAATCCATTTTTTAAAAAGAAAAGAAAATGACAAATTTAAATGCTATTTAATTTTAATGACCATTCTTGGCCCTGGAGAAGAGGAAAGGCACTGACTTTTTTGAGAAGTGGAGGACTTTGGGTATGTAAGGTTTCTTATATTCTCCAATGTGGTACCTCAGTTTGTTTTGCTTACCTTTCTTTTTTTTTCTTTGTTATGAGGGAAGGATGGAAGGGAGAGTGATAAAAGGAGTTACCTGGGATATCTATAAATAATCATGATCTAAAAATAAAGGTATAAATAAAACTTAAAAATCCAGAGTAAGCTTTAATATTTTTCCTATTGAAGCTGTCCCAGTGTTCTGGCTTTTTGAACTACATTTGATAAATTATGACTTTGTCATTCAGAGGGTTAACCATGCTAGCTTTGTGACATCTAAATATTTGATAAATATACCATCCAATTAATTGAATTAAATGATAAAATACCATAGGGCTAAAGACAAATCCTTGGAGGTTTCTACTAGTGACTTCACTACATGGTGGTGATGGGAACACTAAAACCACTTTTTGGAACTAACATTTTAACCAATTCTGAAATTGTTTCACTGTGTTATCATCTCACCCACAACTCTCCATCTTTTCCAAAAGAACAGCATGAAGGAATTTGTCTTATGAGTCAGTTGCCTTTTGGGGACTACCTTTCCTGATATTTTCCATTGACTCAGAATCTTTCTTTTTGGAAACATTATTAAATTCAATCCCTGAGTGGTTTCATGAAGGTTATATAATTTTAAACAGAGAAACAACTTTGTTCAATGATATTCTTTTTATCAAGAGGAGACATAATCACCAGGGTTGTTCATCAATCTCATGGCTGATAGCCTGTGCAATATCCAGATGCAAATGGGATCCACTATAGATTTTTAGTTTTTTTGAGGTGTAAGTTTTCAAAAAGCATTGTGGTGATTCTATTAAATAGTATAGCATCTTTACTCAGTGAGTTCTACAGTAATTCCAAACTGATGGACCTAAGGGGCTATGGAAAAAAAAAACCAACAAATGTCTATGTGTATATATCCATATGTATATATAAATATGCAAAGATATATACACATTCATATATACATATGCATATGTGTATATATACGCATGGCCATACATATTTATGTGCATCCCAGATAATAAGATACATTTGAATGAGCAGTCCATAGACTGCTTGTTTTAACAATCTGGCTAGCAGCTTCTGGGGGGGGGCGGTGCGGAATCCACCCACAGCCAGCACCCAGAAAGCTGCCAGCACACAGCAAAAACAAGGGTTCTTTTGATCTGCCTTAATAAGGAGAGCAAGGTGAAGGGGTGGGCAAGCTTACTTTAATTCAGCACACAAATATCATTCACTTAGTTCAGGGGAAAAAGCCAGCACCCTGAACTTCAGAGCAAAATACAAGCAAATTACAAACATCAACAGACAGACCTTGTCTGATTCAAATCCCAATACATAGTTACCAGAGTTCAACAAAGTCTCAGCATCCGGGTTTACAAGCTGGAGGGCTCCTTA